>VMDO01007910.1:68647-88065 GCA_007922755.1 Pedetes capensis
TATATATATATATATATATATATATATATATATATATATATATATATATATATATATATATATATATATATATATATATATATATATATATATATATGTATGTATATATGTGTGTGTATGTATATATATATACCTATATACATATATATGCATGTATATATACCTATATAAATATATGTGTATATAGATACATATATACATATATATGCATATATATACATATATATTAGAGAAAATAGAAGACAGAACAATGTTTTTATAGCCAAATGATGGAAAAAATAAACAATAGCTAAGTTTATCTGCATTTTTGTCAGCACTTGAAATTACCAACTTGCAAAATGCCTCACATACAACTATAGAATTTATTGTTGTTGTTGTTAGGTGCCGTCGAGTCGGTATCCGACTCATAGCGACCCTCATAGGGTTTTCAATGGCTGACTGTTTCGGGATTGCCTTGGGAGTGGATTGCCAGGTCCTTCTCCCATTTTTGCGGTGCTGGGAATTGAACTCGGGACCTCAGAGACTGCAGCGCAGCACTCTACCCACTGAGATAAATCCCAGCCCCATAGAATTTATTAGGACTTTCATTGATAGTGGTAATCACTTTCAGAGTTTTTTTTTCTTTTTTTCTTTTTTTACAGTTATTTAGCCAAGTTTTTCAAAGTTACTGTTTCAGCAGAATTTAACTTAATTTTGAGTTATGTACAACTAGCCGTACTAAAGCTGTTGTTGTTGTTAGGTGCTGTCGAGTCGAGTCTGACTCATAGCGACCCTATGTATAGCAGATTGAAACACTTGCCGATTCTGTGCCAGGCAAACGATCTTATTTAAGTCCATTGTTGCAGACCCTGTGTCAATCCATCTGGTGGAGGGTCTTCCTCTTTTGCGTTGACCTGCCACTCTTCCAAACAGGAAATAGCTATTAGGAAAAGAGAAAAATACAGATGCTCACTGCAAAACTGGGCTACAGTTGGGCATCTACTTAAATAAGACCTTTTTAAAAAATAATGTTTCTCTGACTGTAGTTTATTTCACTAAAATAGAAACCCATAAATTATACCATAATATAAAAAGAAATAGAAAGTTGTCTTAAGGTAGAAAAATGTGTAGTTATTTCAAATGAAGGTCTTGTTTTATAGTATATGAATTATTTAAACAGACATTCTCAGGCAAATTCGATAGATGCATAGGTTGTGGAAATCTCTGGGCTCTTTCCTTATGCTCATATTTATTGTTCAAAGGAAGAAAAAAGAAGAAAACTTAAAGGCGGTATTATCTATGGACTGGATAATATGGTCCTTCCACAAACATGTTCTGATCACCTACAATGTAACAGACACACGTATTTACTCAAAAAGTGATTTGGTAAGTGATGTATTAGCTGCTGATAATATAACATCATACAAGATCAGCCGCTTACCTGAAGGAGTTTATAGTATATAGATGCCTACCTGGGTACAAGAAACAGAGATAAGCATGTGTATTTGCACTTTTTGTCCTTAAGGATACCAGAAAGCTTTTTAAATGGTTCTCTTTGGACTTCTAAGCACAAACTGTAATATTCCAAGTGGAAGCATATTACATTTTCTCTATACATTTCTCCTCTGTGCCTCCACTGTAACCTGGCTGACCTCCAAATATCTGACTTCACTGCAGTCCTTCTAAGAATCAGCTTTTTTATTGTTCCACATTCCAAACTTCTAAAGCAATTGCAACATCATCCTAGCTTTGTAACTAAACACTCAGGTTCATAGCCTACTCCCTTAGTTTCCCTGAATTTCATAATAAAACCAAGAAACAGCAATAGGTGAAATGCATTCATTTAAGTTTTGACCAAAACTGTGGGGAGAAAACATTCTGAGCTTTTCTTTATCTTTTATGTAACAGTTTATACTGCTATAGAACAGATGAAACAAAACCCAAGAAATATGCATATAAAGGTTTAGCTGTGAGATAATATACCAGAACTGTTAAGATTTTTTGTCTTTTTTTCTTTCTCTTTTTCTTCTTTTTCTTTTCTCTTTCTTTCTTTCTTTTTCTTTGTTTCTTTCTTCTTTTTCTTTCTTTCTTCCTTTCTTTCCTTCTTTCTTTTTCTTTTATTCTTTCTCTTTTATTATCCTAGGGCATGAGTACTTCCTCCTTATCAGAACCATGAGAATTCGGCTCTGTTGCCCCAACCCAATCTCTCTCTCCAGCATGTGCTGTTATATGGTTACAGTTTCTCTGTCAGTTCTAGATAATTATTCTTCCATTTTCATGCAAGAAAACCCCCTTCATTTTTTAAAATTTACAGTATCCACATTTGTTTCCCTTTCATCTTCCTCTTTCCTATCATTTTCCTGACCAACTAGTTCTTCCTTACACTCAGTAAGAAGTTGGGCCTATGTTTATATTCTTTATTCCCTCTCCTTTTTTTCTTCACATTTTTGGAAGATTTCCATACGCAAGGAGAGGTTCCATCCAATTACCTAGTCACACTATTTGTTATGATTCTCAAATCCAGTACTCCCACTTCTACTTTGGCTCAATACATACTCCCAAGGCTACATGAGGAAAGATCCCATCTGAAATCTAAGCTCAGGAATTTTAACATCCAACTCTTAGATGGTAAGATAGCCATTAGCAGGTAAGATGCAGAAAAGGAGAATGAAAATGACATCTGGCCATGATTGATGCAGCCATTTATGCCTATGAAAACATTAGAAAGGATATTTTCTTTTTCTTTTTCTTTTCTTTTTTTTTTTTTTTTAGGTACTGGGGGTTGAACACAGGGCCTCATGCTTGCATGCTTTGCAAGTGTTGGACCACTGAGCTGCACCCTCAGCCCATTTTTTTTTTTTTACTTTTTGAAATTGTCTCGCTAAACTATGTAGGCCTGCAGCTGTAGCCCTGTGACATTCAATCCCATCAGATCTCTGAAGCTAAGCAGGGTCGGGCCTGGTTAGTACCTGGATGGGAGACTGCCTGGGAACACCAGAAGCTGTAGGCTTGGGAGAAGGACCTGACAACCCCCTCCCAAAAATCAATCTGCCATTGAAAACCCTATGAACAGCAGAGAAGCACTGACAATAGTGTTTCCGCTGTTGTACAGAGGGTGGCTATGAGTTGGATACCAACTTGACGGCACCTAACAACAACAACAACAAACTATGCAGACTGCCTCTGGTCTCAAACTTGCGATCCTCCTGCCTCCGCCTCCCAAGTCACTGGGATTACAGGCATGCGCCACCACGCTGGGCACGGAAAGCACATTTTCTAATAGATCCAACATGCTAATCCAGGATCGATTGTATACCTGCCAAGTATAAACAAAGGTAGATTATTCCACAACTTCCACCTATGGGCCTGTTAATCATTTCATAAATCAAATACTCTAGGCTTCCAATGCCCTACCCACAACAAGGGGCTTCCCTAGGCTGAGCTTCAGTTTCCACCCTAAGGCTGATTTCACAGTAGATGCCCAGAGCTGGGTGCCCAGGGCTCACACCACACTGGGCATGCCCTGGTTTGAGTAAAACTAAAAAGGATAAGTGCCTGCTTTCTCTCCTTTACTCCACTCTTCTCTCTTCTTCTTTGCTCTCACTCTCTGCTCTTCTCCCAGGTGCCCACAAGCAAGTCTCCCCTTCTCCGGGGGTGCTCCATGCCAGCCGCCCCTCCTCTCAGGCTTGTGTAGTTCTCTGTCTACCCAAGGCACTTTTCCTTCCAAAAGCCTTCTTAACTCTCCTGTTCTGTCTGGCTTTAACTTCCCCTGGGGAATAGAAATATCCTTATGTGGATTGATGCCAAGAATGGAGGTTTTTGC
Source organism: Pedetes capensis (assembly GCA_007922755.1). Classification (NCBI taxonomy): domain Eukaryota; kingdom Metazoa; phylum Chordata; class Mammalia; order Rodentia; family Pedetidae; genus Pedetes; species Pedetes capensis. The sequence goes on from VMDO01007910.1 coordinate 72,450, forward strand.
TGAGTTTCTTTCCAAGTCTACCTAAACTTCTGCAGGTGCCTCAGTTTTCCCTGTAATTATTCCTTAAAGGTGTACTATCCTAATAAACTCTACTCTTTCTACTATAACTCAATGTCAGATACAAATTCATTTATATGCTGAATACAAGCACTGGGTTTTGCTGCCAGATTTCCAAACCCACACTTCCTGCATCTCCCTGGTTACACAATTCCTTTGTACATGTAAGCTCCTTCCCTTCCACCTTTCTCCATCTCCTTTTCCCAGCATCCTTGCTGTTTGATTGAACTGAGACATTTAGTCCCCTGGTCTGTGCCCAATATTTACTTCCTTCCCTATGAACACTTTAAAGTTCATAATTTCCACATTTTCTCAGTAGCCCTCATAAATCATTCACCCAAATCCTAATGCCCAAACCATCAATCTTCCTCTTCCCTCACTAGCTCATGTGATAGTTGCCATTAAAAGTGCATGTGCTGTGACTCAAATTCTTCAGTATAAACCAACAGGAGGCACCCTTGGTCAGCTGCTTCTCCCATTTCTCTCCTGCTCCTTCAAGGTGCAACAAATCTCCCTCCCCTCAGATTCCCTGCTGAGTTGGCTTTCTAATTCGCTGGTGATCTGCTTTAAACTTGGGTGTGAAGTATCCATCTCATTTTCTTTTTCAGAAAAAGAATTGCTGATAATCTGAATCCCCTGCATTGCATCTCTAGAAGTGTTTTGATCCACTATCTCTTTATGTGTTGGCTTCCTTTTTATAGCATTTGAATAGGCTCTTCATTTCCATTTGGGAGAGAAGTCCCTCTTTAACACCTACGTCATCACGACATGCAGATTCTTTTTTGTTTTTGTTTAACAGACAAATTTCTGGGAAGCATAAGGTATACATTGTTGTTGTTGTTGTTAGGTGCCGTTGAGTCGGTATCCGACTCATAGTGACCCTCTGTACAACAGGGGAAACACTATTGTCAGTGCTTCTCTGCTGTTCATAGGATTTTCAATGGCAGATTGATTTTTGGGAGGGGGTTGCCAGGTCCTTCTCCCAAGCCTACAGTTTCTGGCTCCAGACCGCTCCCAGGTGGTCTCCCATCCAGGTACTAACCAGGCCCGACCCTGCTTAGCTTCCGAGATCTGATGGGATTGGATGCCACAGGGCTATAGCTGCAGGCAAGTTATACATAGTCAGTTTATTTCCTCATAAATCATTCACTTCTCACTTTCCTGGAATGTGACTTCTGCATGTAAACTACTCCCAATTTTTTTTCCTGAGGCCTTTGCTGTGCCTAAAATGCTTCTCAGTCACTTATTTTCACTAGGACTACATTCTCTATTAAAGAGTACTTACTGTACTGATTTGTAATCTCTTGTTTGTATGTATCCCTTAACAAAAATATAGGAAACATGTTGCTTAAAACTGTAGTTTGCCTGCCTAATGTAATTGCCTATATCATAGCAGATACTTAAATAACAATAGATTAGATTAGAAGGCCACTATAGATAATAAACTTAATGTATGTTGTTCCTATGAATTCACAGAAATCTATCGCCAAAAAGGATGTTCTGATCATTTAATCTAACTTCCCAATCTTCTATGATAGCCTAAAAGAATTGCCTCTGCTATTTACTTATTAGCAACTTTATTATAAAGTCATTTCCCGAAGTGTCTTTTCTGGTCATGTACAAAATCTGGAAAAGAGTATCATCTCTCAATATTCTGAAATGCACTTGTCCCCAGTATAATTTTCAAACACACAAATGACATGCCATGTGTGTAAGTGAATGCCAACACCCTTGGCTGAGGAAGATTAAGATGTGGTAATTTACTTAGATTATTTGATTCCTATCTTTAGAGCAATTGTTGACCAATGGGAGAATAAGTGAGGAGAAGCAGTACTGCTGCCAATTCAGGAGAGTTCTTTTTCCCCACCTCATTTCATGTTGTGAGTTGCAAATAGGGAATAAAAAATATATTTGAATCCTTTGTAATTTTGCCATGGAGGATGAGAATGATTAAGAGAAATGTCAGAAACTGTAATCAAAATAATATTGCAACAGAATGATATATTGCAATGGTTTTAATATTCCACAAATAGATCAAGAAATAAAAATAAAATGGACAAAGAATTTGAAAAATGTGCTGCACTCTTTTAGATTTTTTTTTTTTTCTCTGTGGATTGGACTTTGTTCTATTTTTACTGCTCAAGCTATCAGTTTCCTAAGGCAGTTCAATAAGCCCCAGAAGACAAAGGTATCGCTCTTAAGGGCATGAGCTTTGCAGGAGGGAAGTGACTGGAATTCTGTTCTGTTGACTCAGTGTCTCCTCAGATCAGGAGAGTGAGAGAAACTGAGCCTGTCAGCAGATTAACTGCACTGCCCACATTCATGCCAAATCAAGCAGGCCAACAGTATCTCCAGAACTTTCTACATATGGACAATATTTCCAACTGGAAGGTTAAACTGAAAATATCATTCAGTCATCTGAAATAATTCTCTAGCTTTTAAATATAAATCTTCATAGAAGGGTGCGTGTGTGCATATGTGTGTGTGCAATGACAAAATAGTTAATATGATGCATGCTGTGTAAATGGAAACCAATGTGTCTAACCTTATCATTTAAACAAAATCACATTCAACTCTCAAGAGCCTCAAAATCATATACCTGATGCACTGCAAGTGCATAAAGCTCCAACAAAACTGAAACTACATTCTAGTGCTCCACTCTGTGGAACATAAGATGCCATAGTAAGTTTTAGAATAAGCTTCAGCAATAAAATAGTGGTACAATCTTCCACAATGAGAGATTTCTGCTTAACAATTAGACAGACAACTACATTGGCACTATATTTTCCTAGATTTTAGTCTATTACTCAATTTCTCAAGTTTAATAATTTGAGGACAGACTGAAGGAAAGGGTGGAGAGGATACAGGACCTGACATCAATTGTGGTCACATCTCCTAAGCCTGTACCTAACAGAGTAATTGTTCCCACTACAGACAAAATCTCATTTGAATATTTCAGAAAAAAGAATTCCATACTTATAAAAATTTCTATAGAAGACACCAGGAATTTCCACCTTAAACATAACAACTGTGCTTCATAGCTCTCATTTTTAAGAACATTCCTCATCTTTCTGCAGTCAGTGTAACACATTGAATCATGAAGTGTTGTGTCAGAACCTTTGCTTTCCATTTTTAAAAATAATTCTCTTTATCCTTTTGACCCCTCAAAGTTCCTAATTTCCACAATTGGTGTTATCTAATCATCTTCTCTGGTTTATGAAAATAAGCCACAACCAGATATGACAGACCAACCTTTTTCATTTATACTCTCTTTATTATTTTAAATACTTTTTTGCTTGGTTTTCCCCTACCTGGAATATTTTTATTTGACCCACTGGGTTTCGTTTTTGATTGGTTCTTTAACTTAGTAAGGTGATATTGAATTCTCAACTCAAAATGCTGACAATATTTCCTAACTTGATAGCTTGTGCAAACCAAATATTTTCTAGTCCATCATTAAGCCTCTAGTCCAAAACAGGGGAAGATAGAATAGTTGAGACAATGGTAGAATAATTAGTAGAATCTATGTTTCTTAATGTGGAAGTACCTAATGCTATCATTTAAATAGAATAATTATATTTCATTTCAGTCTTTCCTATTATTAATTCATTCATTTATCTAGAACATATCTATCTACTACCAAATACATAAGCAGCAGCATTATAAGTTTTTAAAACAATAAGCATTAAATTTCAAATTTTTAAATTTAATATAAGAAATAAGGATGCACTGTGCAAACATAGTGTAGAATTAAATAAGACTCATACCATAAAAGTAATGCCAAAATCCTTATGAGAATTCAAAAAGGAGAGAAGTCTTTCCTTTCCTCATAGGTTAGGGCAATATTCACTTGAGAGTAAGGTTATACTAGAAGGAATCAGATTTATCGGCAATAATTGTAAGAAAATCTTATAGAAAGAATTCAGGCAAAAATACAAAGATATGAGAATGATGGGTATTCAAGGAAACAGTAAGTAAATTGTTCGGCTTGTCTTAAACATAAAATAAACAAGTATAAAAAGGTTGAAATGGAAGATTATTGACATCTTAACATCAAAAATATAAGAACATGACACATCCTTAAGTGCTAATCTCCCTCAAGAAAATACATAAATTCAATCTCTGGTTAATTTCCTAAGACAAACTCTCAGGAAAGTTATATTCATTTTAAATAAGAAAACACCTTCAGCAAAGTAGGAGGATGCAAATTAATCCTCAAAAATCAGTTGCCTTCCTTTATACCAATAGTGAATAGGAAGAGAAGGAAATTAAGGCAACAGTCTCACTCACAATAGCCCACCAAAAAATTAAATATTTAGGAATCAATCTAACCAAAAGTCCTAAAGTATCTCTCAAGGAAAACTTCAAAACATTAAAGACAGAAATTGCTAAGGATACTAGAAGATGGAAGGACCTCTGCTGCTCATGGATTGGGAGACACAATATTGTAAAAATGGTTATATTATCAAAAGCAATTACAGATTTAATGAAATTCCCATTAAATTCTAAGGACAGACTTTGCAAAAATAGAAAAAATAATCCTAAAATTCATATGGAGAAACAAAAGTCTGCACATAGCCAAAATAATTGTATGCTGCAGAAATATTGCAGGTGGGATTACAATACCTTATTTCAAACTACAGGGATATAGTGGCAAAAACAGCTTGGTTCTGGCACAAAAATCATCTTGAAGACCAATGTGACAGAATTGAGCACCCAGAGATGTACCCACGCAACTACAGTCACCTGATTTTTGACAAAAGGGCTTAGAATGATCAATGGAGAAAAGATAACCTGTTTAACAAATGGTGTTGTGAAAAATGAATATCCATTTCCAGAAAATTAAGAACAGATTCATTTCTCTTAATTTGCATGATAGTCCATTCAAAATGGAAAAGAGACCTCAACATAAAACCAGAAACCTTAAAACTACCAGAAGAAAAGATAAGACACATGCTCCAACACATAGGCATGGGAAAGCATTCCCTTAAAAAGACTCCAGAGAACAACACCAACGATTAACAAATGGGATTACATGAAATTAAAAAGCTTCTGTACAGCAAAGGAAATAATCAACAGAGTTAAAGAAAAGCGCATTACATGGGAGAAAATCTTTGCCTCTTACATATCTGACAGAGGGCTCATTTCTAGCATATACGAAGAACTTAGGAAAGCAAATCCAAAGACAACAAATAACCCAATAAGTAAGTGGGCAAAGGAAATGAATAGAAAGTTCCCAAATGAAGAAGTTGAAAGGGCTAACAAAAATATGAAAAAATGATCAATATCCCTAGCCATTTTTGTTAGGTGTGGTTGAGTCAGGTCCCATTCATAGCATCCCTATGTACAGCACAATGAAACACTTCCTGATTCTGTACCAGGCACATGATCTTATTTATGTTTAATCCCATTGTTGCAGATATTGTGTCAATCTATCTAGTGGAAGGTCTTCCTTTTTTTTCATTGACCTACCACTCTTGCAAACATGATGTACTTCTCCAGGGATTGGTCCCTTCCAACTACATGTGCAAAATAAGTGAGACACAGTTTAGCCTTCCTTGTTTACAAGGAGCACTCTGGCTGCACTTTTTCTAAGACAGATCTGTTGGTTCTTTTGGCAGTCCATGGTATATTCAATAATCATCTGCAGCACCATAATTCAAAAGCATCAATTCTTCTCCCCTGTCTCTCTTGTTCAATGTCCAGTTTTCACAACCATATGATGCCACTGAAAATACCATGTCATGAGTCAGACACATCTTCATCTTCAATGTAGCATCCTTACTTTTCAATACATTAAAGAGATCTTTTGCCACAGCTTTTCCCAAAGCCATTAGAGAAATGCAAATCAAAACAACACTGAGATTCCATCTCACCCCAGTAAGAATGGCCAAGATCAACAAAACAAATAATAACAAATTCTGGGGAGTATGTAGAGTAAAAGGAACTCTTTTACACTGTTGGTGGGGCTGTAAATTAGTTAAACCACTCTGGAAATCAATATGGAGACACTGTAGAAAACTAACAATAGAACTGCCATAAGAACCAGCTATACCACTACAAGGAATATAGCCAAAGGGAGATAAGTAGTCATACCACAGAGTCAACTGTATGTCCATATTTAAGCAACACTCTTCACAATAACAAAGATATGGAACCAACCAAGGTGTCCATAAACAGAGGAGTGGATAAAAAAAATGGTATATATGTTGTTGTTGTTGTTGTTAGGTGCCGTCGGGTCGATATCTGACTCATAACGACCCTCACAGAGTTTTCAGTGGCGGACTGTTTCGGGATTTCCTTGGGAGTGGATAGTCAGGTCCTTCTCCCATATGGTATATATACAATGGAATATTTACTCAACAATGAAAAAATGAAATAATGTCATTTGCAGCAAAATAGATGGAACTGGAGAATATCATCTAAGGCAAATGAACTCAGGCAGAAAAAGAAAAATGCCATATGTTCTTACTCCTATGTGGGAGTTAAATCTAACTCAAAGGAAGAAAAAAATATATATGTATATAAATGATCAATCTGGCTTATCTAAGAAGGGAAAATGAAGCAGAGTGAAAAGAAGGGGGAAGGGTCTAGTGGAGGGGAGCAGAGGTTGAGGAAGAGAGTAAGGGGAGGGAAAAGAATGTGGAGGGATAAAGAGGAAGAAGATAATCTCAAAATCGATGACACAACAATACAAATACATTGGAAAAAAGACAATAAAACCCATAATTACATTCTATTTTGTACTATGTATCAATCAAAAGTTTTCGTGATATGTGTAAGTTGATGAAAGTGTAACCAAAACTGATGTAATAATTCTATAATGGAAATAGCAAAAGACTACAATGTGCAAAGCAAGAATTGGAGAAAAGACAATAATTCTCCCTGAGAATCCTGAAGAAGTTCTGCTGGGCATAGATAGTCAGAGATTGTGCCCACAGTTTATGTTGTTAGGTGCTATTGAGTCTGATTTGATTCATAACCACCCTATGTACAGAAGAAGGAAACATTCCCTGACACTGTATCATGCCTGGCACTATTGTCAGTGCTTCTCTGCTATTCAGAGGGTTTTCAATCGTTGATTATTTCAGAATAGTTTCAGGAGTGAGTTGCCAGGTCCGTCTCCCTTTTCTTTTTCTTTCTTTCTTTCTTTTTTTTTTTTTTTTTTTTTTTTTGCGGTACTGAGGATTGAACCCAGGACCTCGCACTTGCCTGCTCTGCAAGTGCTGGGAAACTGAGCTGTACCCTCAGCCCATTGTTTTACTTTTTGAGACAGGGTCTCGCTAAATTACGCAGAGTGCCTCTGGTCTTGAACTTGCAATCCTCCTGCCTCCGGCTCCCGAGCCGCTGGGATTACAGGCGTGCGCCACCGCTCCCGGCCTTTTCCCATTTTTGTGATGCTAAAGATAGAAGTTGGGGCCTCAGAGAGTGTAGAGTGGCACTCTACCAACTGAGCTACCCCCCAGCCCAGAGCATTCTCTATTTCTGTGGTCTTTGGGAATTGTTAGCATTTATTTTTCATTGTTTGCCACATGCTGTGCTAAGTGGTTCAGATGCAATATCTTATTTAAATGAGTCCCCAATGACTCTTTGAAGAGTTATAATTATCCCACTTGTTAGAGACTAAAGAATAGTAATGTTAGGAATCCAGCCTGAGGTCACACTGCTGGACTCAGGTCTACTGGGACCAAACCCTGGACTCTCAACCACTACACTGCATGGTAGGATAGAATGTCTCTGAGTGTCTGGAAGGAGGGTTGTTAGGGCATGCTGGTGCTAGATAATGATGATGGGTTTTTTTTTTTGTTGTTGTTGTTGTTGTTTTAGCATACACTGCATCCTAGACATGGTGCCAAAGAATAATACTTTTGGTATGCTATTGTGCCAAGCTCCACTTTCAGAAAGACTAATTCTCCACCTACTCCATAGCTGAGCAGTTGGCCATAGAGAAGTAGGGCAATGGACCTCAGCTGACCTTGTGCTGCCTCAAGATCCAGCTACATTTCGTTACTCCAGTGCTTCCCAAAATGTGGGCTACTTACTGTGGGTGTGCACCTCAGTATCACCTGGGAACTTGGGGGAAATGCAAATTGCCAAGGGAAGGAGGAAGGAGCCGGTGCTGTTTAAAGGATACAAAGTTTCAGTTGTGCAAGATGAACAAGTTCTGAGGATTTGTGCACAACAGAGTACCAATACATAAAAACACTGTTCCATGTACCTAACAATGTGCAAACAGGGTATAACTCTTGTTCAATGTCCAAATGTGTCCCACCCCCAAAGTTGCAGCTGGCCTAGGGGTGTGATTCGGCATCAGAGCACATGCACAGATTGTGCCAGGCTCTGGGTTCTATCCACAGCATGACCAAAGCAAAATAAAACCCTAAAAGGCACCAAGAAAAAAGGTTACTGATTACTTGCAATAGGACAAATATTTTGACACTACATCTTTTTGATTTATGAGGAATATTAATTAGAATTCTTCAGTGACAGGAAAGCAATAAAACATTCAGCAACTCACTTGTGTTTGGGCACCTACAGTAATCACATAATTTGCATCTCTTGCTGATCATGGTCTATTCAGTTTAAGTATCTAGTTTAAGGATCACAAGACAATTAACAATTAATAACAAGCTCAGATATTTTACCTGATATTGTTTCTATGGTATTATCTGGTTATTTCAGTTACTTTCATCAATACTGCTAAATCAAAGCAAATGTTTCTGAAAAGGGAAAGAAAACAAAGGTACTTTCAAAATCCACAATATTTGGGGGTTTTTCTTTGTTGTCAATTCTTTTCAAGGCTGAAGATAGCATTTGCTTAAAAGTATACCAGTTCTGTAAAGGATAGAGATATCTCATGGATTAAGTCAATTTTAAGAACTAGAAAGGGAAATTTTTACATTGAAACTCTCTACAATACAGAGAAACATACATCTAGAAACCTATTTAAACTACTTTTCATTTTCGCATTGCTCAGATAAATGTTAAAGTTATTTGAATTTTGTAGGTTTTTTGCTTGTTCTTCTAACATTGAAAGATTGTGTCAATATATTTAATAGAACTTGGTTTCACTCAGTTGATAGAGTGCTGCCCTGCACTCTCTGAGGTCCTAGGTTCCATCCCCAGCACCACAAAAATGGGAGAAGGACCCGGCAGCCCACTTCCAAAGCAAGCCCAAAACAATCAGCCATTGAAAACCCTAAGAAAAGCAGAGAAGCACTGATAGTACTGTGCATGGCACAGTATGAGGGAGTGTTTTGTCATGTTGTACATAGGGTCGTTATGAGTTGGATCTGACTCAGCGCCCCCTAATAACAAGAAAAGAATCTCCTTATCTAAATTTCCCCAGTGATTAATCATCTGGATTTAAATATAATTTGCTCATTAATGCCTTATCTTCTATTTTTCCTATGCATATTTGGCTTGCTTTTGCTGGAGTTTAAATTTCAAGAAGCCAAACACATGCCAATTTGAAAATGAAAATGCTATGATGTTAAGACAGGATATGGGAAATAACCACTACAACCTTTTAAATAAAAAATAGCAAGTTTTATTTTGATTAATCTTATCTTTAGAGATGATGAAAGAAGAGGACATGCCAGCAGCATATGAGGGCTTTCCTATAGAACCACATTATGATTGCATTGATTTTGTTTTAAGAATCCAAGAACAAAAGACACACTTTACTTCTGTATGTAAGTTTTGACTATAACATAAATATAGGCAATTTTGAACTGCTCAAGGAGATATGCCCATAAGTTTTGGTTTGGGATATTACTATTTTCTACCTGGGTAACATAAAAAAAGTCAACAATGATTAAGCAGCTTCCTAAATGTAATGAGAGTTCTACCAATGAGTAAGCACTCAGTTTTGATGCAATAAACTTAGGCCCAAACAGAATTAGGCCTGTTTCTGATAGAAATGAAAAAATAGTAAGCCTCATTATAAAAGATCTGAGCTACTTATGTACAGATGATCATAGACTTAGAATGAGGTTATATCCTGATAAACTCCTCATAAGTTGAAAATGCATATAAAACACCTAACCTAGGAAACATCCTATCTTAGCTACACAGTACACCATAGAGCACTGGATATTTACTGCCATTATTTGTAGCTGACTGGGAGCTGTGGCTTGCTGCTATTGCCCAGCATCTTGAGAGAGCATCATACTACATAGCCCAAGAAAAGATAAAATTTAAAATTTGAGGTAGGGTTTCTATTGAATGTGAACTACTTTCACAAAACATAAATTTAAAAAAATTCCTTAAAAAATTATCAAATACTGGCTATATGCCTATCATTTTTCTAGGTGATAAACCATATATAGAAGAGCATGACTACTTTGCTTCAACAATGGGTAACTATAGTTACTATTGTTACTGCCTCTGTTTTGAAGCTCCCATGAAACCCAGAAAGAGGTTTAGAGAGATTCAGGTTTTTGAACACATGGAGGTGCTAGGAGTGGGTGCTAGTTGAAGGAGTGGAAGCTCAGTGTCCCATCTCATGTGTCTCGCCTTATGTATCTCTGCAATCCACAGTTCATGTGAATGTTTTGTAATATCTTTTATAATAAGCTGGTTAACATGAATGGTTCTCTGAATTCTTTGAGCTCTGCTTGAAAAAGACCAAACCTGAAGAGAAGATTATGGGAAATTGATTTGTAGCCAGGTTGGACAGAAGCTGTGGATAACTTCCTGACACACCTCTTTCCATTGGCTTCTCAAGTGGGGCAGAGGCGATCTTGTAGGTCTAAACTCCTAAATTCTGGAGTCTGCACTACCTCTAGTGAGAATCAGAATTGACTTGAGTTGTATTACACCCAGATGGTACCAAAGAATTGGTTACTGTAGGAGAGAGAAACATTTCTAGTGTTGGAAGTGAAATGCTCTAGAAATAGTGAACCTTCTCTAATCAGAGTGTGCTCTCCATTTATACACAATTACTGATATAATTGGGATGAGATTGACTCAATTGGTAGAGTGTCTGCTCTGCACTCTCTGAGGACCCAGGTTCGATCCCCAGCACAGCAAAAATGGGAGAAGGACAAGGTAATGCACTCCCAAAGCAATCCTGAAACAATCAGCCATTGAAAACCCTATGAGGGTCGCTATGAGTTGGACACAACTTGACAGTACCTAACAACAACAGAAACAACAACTGATATAATTGGGTTTAATTCTACTACATTGCTCTATTTTATTATAAATGTTTAATCTATTTTTGTGTCTTTATTCCTCTCTCCTTCCTTTGTATCAATCAACTATATCTTATAATTCTTTTGTTGTCTTTATTTTCCACTTTAATATTTACTTATGTATGTATGTATGTATGTATGTATGTATGTATGTATGTATGTATTTATTGTAAGGGATTGAACCCAGGGAACTCCACCACCAGGTTGCACCCCAAGCACATTTTTAATTTATTTATTTTTACTTTTTGAAACAGGGTCTCGATAAGTTATGCATGTTACCTGTTGTCTCAAACTTGCAGTAGTCCTTCCTCAGCCTCCCAAGTCACTGGGATTACAGGTATGTACCCCCATGCCAGCTACTTATTAATTTTTTAAATGATTACACTAGAAATTTTAAAGTGCTGCTTTAATTTACTGGGAACTACCAGGTTTGGCTAATTTCCTTACACATAGAACACAACTGAAAGCTAATGGCATTTCTCTGCAAATTTCCATAGCTCTTGTTCTCTGCAGATACCTGCTTTTCAGTATCCTTTCAAGTAGGTCCTTGACTTCTTGCCTCCTCTTGCATAAAATAGGATAATCAGAGGATACATATCATTGTTTCCTCAGTGTCAGGCATAGGTGTCCTGAACTTCTTGATGCTCCATGTTTTAAAAATACTATTTATTCCCATTGTTAAGATGGGACAGCAAATCTAGTCCTTGTTGGGCTTGACATCTTGAAACTGCATGAAATATGAGAAAGAAAATAACTAATTCCTTAAATTTACTTAGTTAATGTAAGCATATTAATGTATTTAGTTAGAAAAATTTATTGTTTCAATTGCTCTCAAATTTTTTCTGAAGATCTTTGTTCACTATGTAAGTTTAACCACTTACAAAGCACAATGATCATAGATTCCTGCTTCTTGGAAGATGTTGCTTACTTCAGGAAAGAAAGCATTTATTAAAAAAGGGCTTATTTATTATTTTGCACCCTCCACACCCATTTCGCTGGGATTTAGCTCAGTTGGTAGAACACTGCTCTGCAGTCTCTGAGGTCCTGAGTTTGATTCCCAGCACCGCAAAATGGGAGAAGGACTTGGCAACCCACTCCCAAGGCAATCCCGAATCAGTCAGCCATTGAAGACCCAATGAGGGTCGCCATGAGTTGGACTCAACTCGATGGCACCTAACAACAACAACAACAACACCCATTTCAATGCTTCCACCAATCCTAAACTCTTGTATTATGAATTTTGCCTAATCCTATTGATTTCTCCTCCTTGAAAGATTTTTAAACCATTTGAGTCCAGACTCCAAACCTTCTAAATTTCCTACAATACAAACAAAATCTTTTTCTCCCTTTCTGTAGTGAGTTTCAGTAAATTATGCTTATCTTCATTAAAGGATATCCAAAAGTATATTTGGGCTCAACACCAGGCATTTCTTGCTAAGACCTTTGATAACAATGTTTTGTTCTTTGCATACTCTTGCGAATCACCCTACCAAGGAGCAGAAGACAAAGACCAAAGTCAACAGCATTCTTGTGAGTAATGGTAGTGAAATGCTAAGATAATAAGGGGAAATATACCCTGGGTGTCTGAAAAGGGAGGTCTCTCCTTGAGCAGTGGACCAGGGTGAACTTGGGATGGGGAGCAAAGCTCTGAGCCAGTTCACGCCCACCAATGGAGATATGATCCTGGACTCTAGGAGCAGTCTCCTTTACTGTAGTTTCAAGTGGATTCTGACATATTCTATTACCTGGCTATTCTCTCTAGTTATACCTGTACTTTCAGTTCACAGCCACACATTGACTTAGTGGTGTTGTGGGGAATTAAGCAAGGAAAAATAAAGTATAATATTGTCTTCCCTAAGTACTCCCCAGGGAAGATAAAGCAGTAATAACTCACTACTTTAAAGAGCTGGTCAGTGACAAGCATCCAGCGGAGCATGACCAAGCCTCCATGGAGAGCTAATAAGTAGAGAGAGGGAGCAGTAGCAGCATGGACAGGCTCTGAAAAGTTTGGCAGATACCTCCCTCCTGACTCTCAGATAGGATACAGTTATTTTCACCAAAGTGGGAAATAAAACTTGGGGTTATGGTTACAAAGGGGTAGTCAACAGCAATCATTCACTATCTTTCTTTGCATTCTCTTGGTTCTTTGGTTGAGGGAGGAAATCAGAAATAAGTGCATTTCCTGCTCTTAATAGTTGGTGGATACCTACAGTAGTCACACCCAAGGCAAGGGTAGAAGGAGATGGATGATCAGGAAGAGGATGTCAAAAGGCTGATGGGTGGCTCTAGAGTTGTAACTACTAATGAGAGTTTATAAATCTTCAGCCAGCAGCCCTAAGCCACCTCCTGTTTTGGTCATACAATTATTTAACCTGACAAAGATAATGTGAGAAGTCTCTGGGCAGCAGAACTTATATTCCTCCCTTTGTTGTTAAATAAAATGATAAATTATAGCCGAAAATTATTTTTACTTGCTTCCAAGAATCTACTTCTATATAAAAGTAGCATATGAAGTACAACATTATATACTAGCTTGAGTATTAATACAATTCTGTCCCATTAGAAATAACATTGATATTTTCAAATCCAGGGTTAGTGAGGGGATAAATAATCTTTGCTACCTAATTAATTATTCATTGCCTGAGAATCCAAACTTCAATAGTCAAAAGCCTCTATAGTGCTTTTGAGACTGACCAGTGTTGAAAAGCCTGCAACCATACCACTGTGGCATCTATGATCCTGTCAGATCTCAAAAGCTAAGCAGGGACCAGCCTAGTTAGTACTTGGACGGGAGACACCAGGTACTTGGGAACAACAGGTGCTATAGCCTTGGGAGAACGCAGCAGCCCACTCCCAAAAACTAATTTGCCATTGAAAACCCTATGAATAGCAGAGAAGCAGTAACAGTACTGTTTCACCTGTTGTATGTGGGGTCGCTGTTAGTTGGACACCGACTTGATGACACCTAACAAAATTAACAACAGTGTTGGAAATGCAGGAGAGCCCAGGAAAAGTGGAATTTCTCTTGCTTTTCAGTTACAATATTATAAATTTAAATGAGTAGGTTGCTTATGATGCAATGACTACAGCACCACTTAATGTATAAAGAATTCAATGTTTTTGCCCTTCAGGAATAAATTCCTGTAGCCTCGAGAAAATAATTTTACCTCTGAGAACATTTCCCATTTTTAAAATGCTCTAGGCCAGAGGTCTGTAAACTTTTTCTTTTGTACACAGTAAATACTTCAGGCTTTGCAGGCCATTCAGTCTCTTCTTCATCTTCCCAATTCTGCTGTTACAGTGCAAAAGCAGTCATAGAAGTGTGTAAATAGGGCATGCCCTGGGTTCAACCCCCAGTACGGCAAAAAAAAAAAAAAAGGAGTGTGTAAATAAAAGGCCATGGCTATTATCCAACAAAATTTTATGGATCCAGAAACTTGAATTTCATATTATCTTGTGTTGGGAACTATTATTTTCTTTTGATTTTTTCCCCATCATTTAAAAATGTAAAAACTATTCCTAGCTTGTGGGCTATACAAGAACAGGCTGCAGCTTAGATTTTGCTCATATGCCCTGTTTTACTGACCTAAATACCCCCCAAATTAGCATTACCAGAGAGTGACTTATAATCTCCCAGACTTTAAAACATCTATTAAATAAAGGCAGTTGTGAAACTATAGTTTTTATTTTACATGTTCTGCAGTGGTTGATAATTCTTTTTGTAATGTCTTTGTCACATTTTAGTATCTGAGTTATGCCATCCTTCTAAAACAAGTTGAGATGTGCCATCCTCACTTTGACTTGCTGAAAAAACTTATATAAGACATAATTATTTCTTCTTTAAGTGTTTGTAGATTTCAGCAATGAAATCATGTGGGCATAATGTTTTCTTTGTGGAAAGCATTTGGCAATGGATCCAATTTCTTTATAGATTTAGGGCTATTCAGATTTTCTACTCCCTCATTTGTCAAGGTAAGCATACTGTGTCTTTCAGGATATTTTCCTTCCACCTACGTCATCAAATTTATCACTGTAAAACTCCATAATATTCTCTGTGAGCTCTGCAGTCATATTGTGCCTTTCATTGCTGTATAGGTCATTTGTGTTTCTTTATTTTACCATCAGAGCCCCCACATGTCTGTCAGTTTGCCGTGGGGGCTTTCATGTTGTGATGAGGCTGAGAGCTCTGCCACTGTAACCTTAGACATGAGCAAGGTTACCCAAGGTGGACAGGTTTTCAGCTGAGCTTCCAGACTAAGACAGACTAGGGAGTAGGACCTGGCGAGCCACTCCCGAAACAACTAGCCATTGAAAACCCTATGGATAGCAAAGAAACACTGTCAGATATAGTGCCTGAAAAT
>VMDO01007911.1:0-87885 GCA_007922755.1 Pedetes capensis
CTTTGGAAAATGGGAATACCAGAACACCTAATTGTGCTCATGAGAAATCTGTACATGAACCAGGAGGCAGTTGTTCGAATAGAACAAGGAAACACTGAGTGGTTTAAAGTTGAGAAAGGTGTGTGTCAGGGCTGTATACTTTCACCCTATCTCTTCAATTTATACGCTGAGCAAATAATCCGAGAAGCTGGACTTTATGGGGAAGAATGCGGCATCAAGATTGGAGGAAGACTCATTAACAACCTGCGTTATGTAGATGACACCATTCTGCTTGCTGAAAGTGAAGAGGATTTAAAACATTTACTGATGAAGATCAAAGATCATAGCCTTCAATATGGGTTACGACTAAACATCAACAAAACAAAAATCCTTACAAGTGGGTCAGCACGCAACTTCACAATAACTGGAGAAAAGATTGAGGTTGTACAAGATTTTGTTTTGCTTGGCTCTATAATCAACACCCGTGGAAGCAGCAGTCAAGAAATCAAAAGACGCATTGCTCTAGGAAAAGTTGTGGCAAAAGATCTCTTTAGAGTATTGAAAAGCAAAGATGTCACATTGAAGACAAAGGTGCATCTGACTCATGCCATGGTATTTTCAGTGGCATCATATGGTTGTGAAAGCTGGACATTGAACAAGAGAGACAGAAAAAGAATTGATGCTTTTGAATTGTGGTGCTGGAGACATCTATTGAGTATACCATGGACTGCCAAAAGAAGCAACAAATCTGTCCTAGAAGAAGTGCAACCAGAGTGCTCCTTGGAAGCAAGAATGGCCAGACTGCGTCTTACATATTTCAGACATGTAGTCAGGAGAGATCAATCCCTGGAGAAGGACATCATGTTTTGGAGAGTGGCAGGTCAACACAAAAGGGGAAAATCCTCCACCAGATAGATTGACACATTGTCTGCAACAATGGGCTTAAACATATATAAGATCATTTGCCTGGCACAGAATCGGCAAGTGTTTCGATCTGCTGTTCATAAGGTCGCTATGAGTCGGACTCGACTCGACAGCACCTAACAACAACAACAATCATCTCACTATGCTTCAGTTTTTATCTTGATAAATGAAGGCTTTGCAGTATCACCTGGCAAAGCATGATTCTCTGATCTTTAAACAGTGGTTTTCAATTGAAACAGGACATTTGTCAATAACTGGGAGTAGGACAGGTCAGGGCACACCTGGCAAGTACACACCAAGAATGCTGTTATGTATTCTACAATGCTCAGAACAGCCCCACCTAGCAAAGAATTATTCACTCAAAAATTCCCATAGTGCTGAGGATGAGAAACCATGCCTGGAACATATACATCAACCAGATAGGAAGTTACTTGTGTACTTTCATTGTTTGTTTTTTTGTTTTTGGATAGAGATCATTGGATATTGTCATAATGTAACAGAACAAAGTTGGAATATCCCTCTGCGCTCTGTATCCCTGAACATTGGCCACATTTACTTGGATTTTCTATATTTGAATAAGAGTTCTCCCTTCACCAGGCTTGAGACCAAAGGAGCAAATAGCTCACTTGTATCCTTATATTTCAAAGTCTAAACATTCAACTCAAAATTCTTGCAGTGTCCTTACAAAAGACTCCCTTCTCTCTGGCCTCCAAACTTCAGGTCTCTGTCCATCGACCTGGCACTAAACAGATCCATCTCTGGAATACAATTAAAGAGATTGACTGCCTATTAGCAGAAGGCACCCTGGTATCAGCTAATCTGAAATTAAGCGAGATGTTTTGTTAAGGCTGTTTTGTTAAGCAAGCAAAATGTAAAACTTCCCATCTTTAGTGATTGATTAATGACCTTTTAAAAGACCCTGCTAAAGGGAACAATTGAAGAATGTGGGAGCAATTAAGGAGCTTCTGCAAGGCAGTTCACTTATCGAAATGATTTAGACAAGATTTCAGCGGGATCACTGCCCCTTCTACCCACACTGCTGTCAAACCATAACCAACAGCCCCAAGAAGGCTATTTTAGGCATATCAGCAAAATGCCACCCTGAACTTTTAGTAGCAATTACAGGCATAACAGATATTGGCCATGTCGAGCTTTGGGCTGAACTGTATGGGCTTTGATCTGCACCACCCAGAAGCCAAGCTGATCCCTCTGTTGCCTTCTGTTGCAGATCTGTGCTGCTCTGATTAACATTTTCTGGATGAGAGCCATGGTCTGGAAAGGGTAAAAGCTAAGCTAGTTCCAGTGATGGGGTACTTTGTCCTAGTGATGCAGTACTTTGTCCCAGTGAAGCTTCCTTTGAAACAGCCATTACTGATGTGCACCAGGTAATTTAGGGAAACAGCACTGAAAGGACCAGCATGCTTTGCACAGACTGACCACCCCAAGCATTTGCTTTCCTGCCTTGTTCCTTCCCCAGGCATTTCTGTTCATTGAACATGAGCTTTGTTCTTCTGAGGCTGTGCCGGCCACACTCTAGTGCCTGCCGTTTGTTCCATGTAAGTGGAGCCGCTGGCCACATCCTGGGCTCCTCTGGGAGAGAAGTACCCTATTCTTTCCTGAACTCCACTCTGTGTCCCTCACCACACTGGGGAAAACAGAAGATTGGGCATTCATTCAGATGGATTCCCCCTGGCATGACAGAAGGGAGTAAACTGACTTCTCATGGCGTATGATGGCAAGACTTCTATTTTCTGAATCCATGGACTGGCTTGCAGGGCTGAGTCTGGCCTCTTTGTGGCTGTTGACATTCACCGCTCACCTGAGCCTGCAGACATCAGGACTGTCCACCCAGTCCTCCTCACACCCCTGATCCAGGGCACCCCAGGCTCCAGGCTGAGTGGCTAAGACTGATCCTTTCTCTCACCCTCCTTTGGGGTGCTATTCTGGAATGCAAATGGTAGGGTTCTGCACCTGCAGCCCACCATTTAGCTGTTCTGCTCCTTTTCATGGAGTTTGCCAGTTCCATCTGACCCCGGGTGGGCTACTTTTCTCATCACTGTGACAAGACGCCTGACATGGACCACTTACGGGAGGCAGGATCCATCCTGCTGGCCATCAGAGTCTAAGTCCACTGTGGCCATTTCCTTCTGGTCTGGCCCATCAGGAAGAACATCATGGCAGCAGGTCCTGTGGAGGAGCAGTCTGCTCACCTCATAGTGGGCAGGAAGCAGAGAAGGAGACTGGAAGGGGACAGGGACAGATGGCCCCAAGGACCCGCCCCGGGGACCTACTTCTTCCAGCTGAGACCCACATCCTGAAGCTCCCAGAACCTCCCAAAATAGCACCGCCAGGGGAGGACCTGGGCTTTCACATGGGAGCCCATGGGTGATAGTTCAGATTCAAGCCATAGCCAGTGCCTCCCTCACTTTCCACACTGGGGCAAGTCCTTAGGTTACAAGGATCTTTTAAAAAAAAAATTAGTGTATATTGATTGTACAAGAAAATAGGCTTCATTGTGACATTGTCACTCAAGCTTATAATGTATTTTGTTTATATTCATCCACTATTACCCTCCCTTCTCTCCCTCTCTCTCCTTTGGCCCCCCTCCTATTCACTAATAGGCTCCCTTCTGCTTTCATGCTTTTCCCCCTCTGGATTTCACATGTGGGAGAAAACATATAATACTTGTCTTTCTGAGTCTGACTTATATCACTAAACACCATGGTCTCTAGCTACACCCATTTTGTTACAAACAGCATGATTTTATTCCTCATGGCTAAATAATATTCCATGTGCATATATACCATGTTTTCTTCATCCATCCACCTACTGATGGCCACTTAGGCTGATTCTGTAAGTTGGCTACTGTGATAAACATGTGTACTAGTGCCTCTATGGTATGCTGACTTTGCTTCCTCTGGGTTTATACTCAAGAGCACTATAGTAGGGTCATATGGTAGTTCTATTTTTATTTCATTATTTTTTGAGGACCCACCCTACTGATTTCCATAGTGATTGGACTAATTTAGATTTTACCAACAGGGTATAAAGTTTTCTTTTCCCCTGCATCCTCACCAACTTTTGTTGCATTTTGTCTTCTTGATGCTAACCATTCTATCTGGTTGAAATGGAATCTCAATGTAGTTTTGATATGCATTTCCCTGAGGGCTAAGGATGCTGAACATATTTTCATGTATTTATTGTCCATTTGTACTTCTTTTAAAAAATGTCTATTTAATTTATTTGTCCATTTATTGATTGGACTATTTGTTCTTTTTGTTTTTAGTTTTCTGAGTTCTTTATATGTTCTACATATTAAGCTCCCATCAGATGAATAACTGGAAAAGATTGTTTCCTGTTCTGTAGGCTATCTCTTCACTCTGGCGATTGTTTTCTTTGTTGTAAAGAAACTTCTAATTTGATGCAATCTCATTCATCACTGCTTGCTATTATTTCCTGAGCTATTAGAGTCCTACTCAGAAAGTAATTGCCTATGCCTAGATCTTGAAGTATTTTCCCTACATTTTCCTTTATGTTGTTAGGTGCTGTCAAGTCAGGTCTGACCCATAGCAATCCTATATACAACAGAATGAAATGCTACCCAACACTGTTGCATGCCTGGCACTATGTCAGTGATTCTCTGCTACTCATAGGCTTTGCGGTGGCTGAGAGTTTCAGCAGTGGGCTGCTGGGTCCTTCTCCCAAGCCTACAATACCTAGTATTCCCACACAGTGTTCCATCCAAAGATGAACCAAGCTTGACCCTACTTAGCTTTTTGGATCAGATGGGATTGGATGCCAGGGTAGTATGGCTATAGATTTCATTAAGGTCTTTGATACATTTAGAATTGGTTTTTAAGCAAAGTGAAGGTTAGGGGTCTAGTTTCAGTCTTCTACATATAAATAGTCATGTTAAAGAGACTGTCTTTTCTCCATAGTATGTTTTGGGGCCTTTATTGAGAATCAGATGGCTGTGGCTACATGGGTTTATTTCTGGGTCCTCTATTCTATTGGCCTACTGTTTTTGTGCTAGTACCATGTTATTTTAGCTACTATTGCTCTGTAGCATAATTTGCAGTCAGATATTGTGATACTGCCAGCATTACTCTTCTGTTCAGAATTATTCAGGATTCAGAGTCTTTGTGATTCCACATGAAATTGTTGTTGTTGTTGTTGTTAGGTGCCATAAATCCAGGTTCAACTCACAGTGACCCTATGTGCAACAAAATGAAACCTTACCTGACACTGTGCCAGGTCCTACCCTGTCAGCACTTCTCTGCTCTTCATAGAGTTTCTGATGGCTGATTGTTCAGGAGTGGGCTTCTGGGTTCCTCTCCCAAGCCTGCTGCACCCTGTACTCCCAGGCAATCTCCTATCAAAGGACTAACCAGGCCCAGCTCTGCTTAGCTTCCAAGATCAAACAGGATTGGACACCAGGGGTAGTTGGCCATAGGATTGCTTTTTTTAGCTCATGAAGGTTGTCATTGAAATTTGGATGGAGACTGCATCAGATCTGTAGCTCACTCTCAGTATCACGACCATTTTTACACTACTAATTCTTCTAATCCTGACATGGGAGGTCTTTTCATCTTGCAGTGTCTTCTTCAATTTCTTTCTTCAGTGTTTGATAGTTTTCATTATAGAGGTCTTTCATCTCCTTGGTTAGGGTTACTCCTAAGTATTTTGGACTTTTTTGTTCTGTTTCTTTTTGCATTATCTTGGAATTCCTTCATCTTTTAAAAAGTCACTCTTTGAATTCTTTATGTGGCATTCCATGTACTTTAATCATCTCTGGAGTCCATTGTAGACAATTATGAATTTTGGGGGACCTTACCTTGCCTCATTTTTCAAATTTCTTATATTTCTTTGTTGAGATTTGCCCTTCTGTTGGGATGGATTTCTCTTCCACTCTTATGTAAGAGCCATTTTAGGAAACAGCCTTCTGTTAACGTTAGAGTGTTGTGAAGTGTTGAATGTATTTCCAGTTGGGTTTTGTAGTACAGTTTCCACGTGACTTCTTTGGTGGGGATTTAGTGTGTTTTGACACAATGTGTACTAAGTTAGAAATTGAGAGCAGGCTTCCTCTATAGGTCTCATAGGAGTGGGTTACTTTCCGTAGATCAGGCAGGTGTGTTGTAGGCTGTTGTGTATGGTGTGCCTTCTGTAATCACTCCTCTAGTCTTTTCAACAATTCACTATGGTCTCAAAGGGGATGGGAGTTGCCTATGCCATGGTCCCTTGTAGCTGCAGTGTCTACAGTCTGTTGTTCTTTCTCTCTGCTATTGCTGTGGGAGTTGATGTCCAGGCATAGATCTGTCCTACATGAAGTGCAACCAGAGTGCTCCTTGGAAGCAAGGATGGCTAGACTGCATCTTACGTATTTTGGACATGTAGTCAGGAGGGACCAATCCCTGGAGAAGGACATCATGTTTGGGAGAGTGGCAGGTCAAGGAAAAAAGGAAAACCCTCCACCAGATGGATTGACACAGTGTCTGCAACAACAGGCTTAAACATAAATGAGATCATGTGCCTGGCACAGAATCAGGAAGTGTTTTTTTTTCTGCTGTACATAGGGGGGCTTTGAGTCGGACTCAACTCAATGGCACCTAACAACAACAAGGGTTTAGAAGGTGATTTCAAGAAGGCAAAATTATTTAAAAGAGAAGAAAATGAGAAATGGAAAGCAAAAGACAAGTTGTAATATTCAACAAATGAAAAGGGAGAAGTCAGGAGCAAGGTAGACAGTGGAGGGCATAATTACAGAGAGGGAGAAAAAAATAATTTTACTATTAAATAAGAAGAAAGGGAAATTATATACAAGAAAGAGAATAATAAAAAGAAAAAATATATATAAGTAAAAATATATGTGGACACATACATGTGGATATACATACAAATGTGAATATACACACAAAATAATCAACCAATCAGCAAATACAAATGAAAAAAGAGGGGGTTTTAATTTCTAAAAGTTAAAAAACAATCATCTTTTCGTGTCTGGCATGGTAGTCATGGAGGCAAGAGTGAATTTTTGCACCCCTGCCAATCTGTGTTGCTTTCTGTCACCTGGCTGATGCATCCCTTGGAGAGAGCAGGGCTGGAGGATCTCCACACATTTTCTTTTCTGTGTGTTGCTCACCAGTTGGTCATTGGGAGTGGTTTTGGTCCAGAGCTGGCGCAGATTGCAGTGGCTTCCAGTTTCCTTCCTCACTATTACAAAGTATAAGGAATCAAAATTCCCCCAGCTTGGGTTTACTACAGACAGATTAGCTCAATGCACCCCAGGGCTGGGCTAACACCAGGCTCTGCCATGTGTCTGGATCTCATGTACCCCTGAGAGCCCACACAGAGGATAGAGCAGCAGTCTATCCTGGGTGAAAGGACACAGCAAGTTTGTGCCTTCCACGCCAGCACAGCTGTGGTTTGCCAAAGCCTGGTCCCTCCATGCGATCACAATCATGCTGCCTGCCCAGTCTCCTGACCCTCTAACTGGCAGCTGGAGGGTTAGAGGGAAGCAAGCTCTGCCTATGCTGTGTGTCCAACCCAAATACCACCACGTGTCACTTTTAGTGCACTTGCTTCAGTGGCATTCTGCCAGGCCACACCAGGCCACAAGGTGAAAACTGGCCCGAACACACGGCTGTGACTTCTGAGGAAAAGGAAGGCGTGAGGACTTGTTTCCCAGATCAGCTGGCATGGTCACGACCTCCTAATGATTGTTCCCTTCACAATGGCACGCGTTTCTATTGAAAAACACCGAGCACTTCCCAAGCACCAGCTCATCTGGAGATCCCAGGTCAGCCGAAGCCAGACAGCCTTGCTGTTCTGCACCAGTTTCTGTGCCATTTCCCCTTCACCTCTGCCTCTCTTCTTCTCTGTTACTTCAACCCCAGCCACACTGCTGGCCACCTGGGGCTCAGCACTGATACCCTCTTTCTCAGCATGGATTTCAGTAACCAGAGCTTCTGGGTCTATCCAAGTCTCTGTCCAATCTCACACTGCAGTCTGTTCCCTCAGCCACTCACCTCACTGAGAAGCTATAATCTGGCTGCTTTGATTCCCAGCAACTAAGAATCTGGAGGGTGCTCCTTGCACCTCATCTGCCATCTTGGCTCCTCTCCATGGCAGGAATCTCTAAAACGTACTCTTGGCTTCCCGATTGGTTCAAAGGAGACTATCAGTCCACCTCCTACAGTTTGGAGAATGAAATAAGATAAAGCTGCAAAGCTCTTGCCCAAGGCTCTGGGATTTCTATGCAGGGATATGGGGCAGGAATGTAGAGGAAAGGAGTGGGGAGAGGATGAAAGAGGATTTCCCTGAAGGTAGCCATTGCAGAACAAGTAAATTATTTGACAGGCTATAAGCGACGCATTTGTTAGGACAACATTTTACCATAAAGATGCTTTTATTTGTACTCTACATAAGATTGGACAAAATGGCATTATGCACATCAAAAACTGCTATTATGAATTTACTTGGAGAAACTAAGAAATGAGTGATGAGGGCCTGGGAGACCCAGAGGCCCCACGCCCCATCCACAGTCGTTCCTGAGGCTGGTCATGACCTAACACACTCATCATCCAGCTTCACAAAGTTTTCCATTAACCCCCTCTTTTGGCACCAGAACCCCATTGAGATACAACCTTGCATTTAGTCATCCTCCCTCCTTACTCATCTGTGGGCTGCACCATTTATCAGACTTCTCTTGTTTATGTTCTCGATCTGGATTATCTGGTGTTTTCCTCTGATTAGACAGGGTCATGGCTGGGGAAAGCAATAGTCTTTATCACGATCTCATCTCAGGGTAAGAGACATCCAGATGGCACCCTGGAGCTATTCTGGGATTCTGTCCCCTTGTCCTGTGGCCACCTGTCCAGCTCTCTGGAGTCAGAGTCTCATCTTCCCCATCCCTAGCTTCAGGCCAGGGAGCTGCAGACATTTTCTTAAAGGTCCAGAGAGTGTATACTTCAGTCTCCGAGATCAAGAGGCAAAATTTAGCCAGTGCTGGGAATTGAACTCGGGACCTCAGAGACTGCAGCGCAGCGCTCTACCAACTGAGCTAAATCCCAGCCCTCCTAGGTAGTTATTTATACAACATATAAAATGAGACCATTTGAAACTGTAGAAAAGAAAAACAAATCTTAGCTTGCAGGCAGTAAAAAAGAAGTGGGCTGGCATTGGTCCCTGGGCTACAGTTTGTCCACCCAGCTCTATTCCTCAGAAAGGAGCCTTTAAACCTCACCTCTACCCAATTGGGGCGATTAACCTCTGTCTCCTGAAAGGAGACTTGACATAGAGTTTGTTTTAAAAACTCTCAGACAGAGCCGGGCATTGTTGTGCACAACTGTAATCTTAGCATTCAGGTGGCAGAGGCAGGAAGATTGCAAGTGCAAGGCCAGCCTGGGATACATAGGAAGGGTCTCAAAAAATAAAAATAAAAATAAGGCAGATGACTACTAAATACTTGGGGAAGAACTCTGAAGACCTGCAACTGCCCTGCTATTCCTCCCTCTTCCTATTAACTTCAGCATCCCTCAGTGGACATGGTATGTGACCACCATTATAGGGGAGCTCCAGTGGGGACTGGTTCCTCTCCAGGGGAGCGTGCTTCCACCTCCCCCATGCCTTTAATTTTTCAGCCCTTTATGTCAGGGTGGGCTTGTGGAGACATGTACTGTTCTTTGGGTTTTCATCCCATCATGCCATGGTCTGTTTTGTGGCTCATGCTATCCTGTCCTTGGTATTGGGGGCTAGTTGGGGTTCTCTGGCTACATGTGACGTGTCCTAATCTTCTGTTTTCGTTTCATCACTGCCTTCATGTTCTTACACTATGAGATATCCCAGGTTAGTCTGGAGTCTTCCCCCAAAACCAGACATTTCTCCAAGTATCCCCCACTCTTCTGATTGGAGGATGGGATTTAGAGCGCAGGATCCCCATGTCAGATTTGCTATGGTTCCTGGGATGTGACTGCTCTGTACCTGGGAATGTGAAATACATCTGTGTCCCTATCTGTATCTCTACCCACTAACCCCATTCAAATGCAAATATGTGTGTTTATTTCTGCATCTGTCTATTGTTGTTAGGTGCTGTCAAGTCAGTGTCCGATCCTACATACAACAGGAAAAACACTATTGTCAGTGCTTCTCTGCTATTCATAGGGTTTTCAATGGTGGATTGATTTTTGGGAGTGGGTTGCCAGGTCCTTCTCCCAAGCCTATAGTATCTGGTATACCCAGGGGGTCTCCCATCCAAGTACTATCCAGGCCCAACCTTGCTTAGCTTCCAAGATCTGATGGGATCAGATGCCACAGGGCTACAGCTACAGGCACATCTGTCTGTCCATATATTAAAATAAATTCCGTGATTTCATGTTGATAATTCTAATTCCAATCTGCAGCTGAGGGTCCAGTTCAGTCTTCTCCATACCAGGACCTATTTTTTGAAAAAAATTCTCTTTCAATTTACTTGCCTGTGACTCTGTCAAAGGTCAGTCAGTTGTATCCATTGTGTCCTACCTGGGATCTCCTTTGACTCCTTTAATCCACATGGTGCCCTTCCCTGGTGCCTTGCAGTCTAGATGACCATTGCTTTAGAGAAAATTCTCACTTTCTCCTCAGTGGATTTCCCATTCTGTTCTTCTTCATTCATGTTGGCTATGCTAGTTCATTGACATTGCATATGAACTTTAAAGCCATTTTGTCAATTTGCTGATATTCTGATTGGGACTGCATTCAATTTATAGGTCAGAATTAGGTAATAACTTGCTGTAATACTTACTGTGGAGCTCTCTTGGTGGTGAGTGGTCTGCAAGCCCTCTTTACTCTATGACTCACTCTTGGTCTTTCATGTTAACACTGGAAGCTTCTGACATCATGGATTGATTCTTAAAGATTGAACTGGCCTTGCTTTCCTAGGCTTAAACCAAACTTGATGGTGCTGTATTATATGTCTTCATCCCCTTGTGAATACCACCAAAGAGCACTCTAGCTCAAGGGTTAGGGGTTGAAATATACATCAATTCTTTGATATGCTCTTGGGGGTGTTTTCTGCACCTGTGCTGCTTGGAGCTGAGCCAGAGAAGTATGTTGGTTTACACTAGTGCCCATGGATCTCCTTCTTTCCTCCTTTCCTCTGCAGGATTCCACCTCTGGTAGCAGCCTCTGAGAGACTTTTGGCACAGTTCTCTGTTAAGAACAATCAATAGTTAGAGTGAGGGTGCTCAACGTTTTAACTTTCCATGTTCCTAATACATGGTTCCATGACTGTGATCATCCCTTGAAGCAGTGCTAGGAAATATTTAGGAGAAAGAGAAGAAGAAGGAAGAGAAGGGAAGGAAGAAGGGGAGGAGAAGGCCAGAAGGAGGGAGAGGAAAGGAGGAAGAGGAGAGGAGCAAGGACAAGGAGGAAGGAGGAGGAGATGAGCGAGAGGAGAGAGAGTAACAGGGAGAGGAGGAGGCAGAAGAGCAAGTAGAGGGAAAGAAGGTAGCAGAGGAAGCAGAGAAGAAAAGAAGGCTCTTTTCCTTCCCTCTGGCCAGTGAGATGAGGTTTCTCTTAGAGATCTTGATGCCTGATCCAGCTGTGCAGTTAATCAAATAGGTAACCCTGGGCTTAGTGCCGGAAGATAAAACTAGAACAAAGAACAGCCTGTTGCCTCTCCCTGTCTGTCTCTCTGCACCCCATCAGCCTGCTGTCCATCACTTTAAGATTCCTGAATTGCTGTTATTTGTACTTTTCCTAGAGTTTTAAATCCAATCACTGTGAAAGACTGGCTGTCAGGAGTTTGTTCTGTGAGCATCTGCTCTGCTTAACTCAGGTCTTTTAAACTGTAATACAGAGTTATTTTAGCATCCCAAGATCTATGCCATTAATATGTTAGCTAGCTGCTTTTAGGGTTAAAAATGATAAAGAAAACTCAATAAACACCATTGGGAGAGAGCTGGAATTTTTATTGAAGGATGTTAAAGTGCCATTAGCTGGCTCTGCTTGTCTTTTCTGAGGAATGCTAATACCCAAATAATGTCACTTAGGAAAACAAAGAAAATATCCCTCCTTAAATTTGTCTTCAGGGGTGAAGACCCTGGGGACAGGTCACTAGGGATTCTATAGAGTTCTCAATACAGTATGTATTAAAGAAAGGCTGCATAATTAATATGTAAGTCATAGCTTACATACTCCCAAAATATCATTCAATTTAAAATGCCTTTCAAAGTGACAAAATTGCCCTGAGGACATGTAAAAGTTAATGTCATAAGCAAACGTGATAAATCTGAAAGGGTAAAGAAGGCTGTTAGGCTTAAAACAGGAAAAATGGATGCACCAAAGCCGAAATGCCTCATTGTTAGCAATGAATCAATTATTATTGGATATAACCACACACTCACACACTCACACATACATTCACATGCATGCAGACTCACAATATCCACTCAGATACAAACCATTTCTGTTTATAAAAAGCAGAATATAGCAGATTTTTCACCCAATTATACCACTTAGATACTAAAAAGGAATTAACTTACAGAGATGAATAAGCCAACAATGAACAAAAGACTCTGCCTTCCCTTCCACAAACTGGGAACATTTCAGAGCTAAAACTGGAAAGATAGGATTGCAAAATAGAACAGAGCTTGGAAAATTTTAAAACCAGACATTGTAAGCCTCTGCTACCACTGCAAATGCCCCCACCTCCCAGGAGTAGAGATACCCTAAGGAAATCCTTGGGAGTGGCTATACTCTGGAGGCTAAAACTTGTGCATTGAAATATTTGTAGTGCACTAGGAAAATACAAACACAGTTCACACTTACACCACACACAATGAAAATCATCATTCCATAGTAAACATCAAAATAAAATTGCCTGTGTATTAAACATAACGCTCTCATTTTATTCTAAGATTTTAAACCTATATGTGCCAAATTATTCTATTTAAAGCAAAATACACGCTCACAATTATTAGATGACCTTTAAGAAAACAGACCTGCTAGCTGAGAGGGATATCCACCTGCCCTCCTGTCTATGTGGTGGAAAACTTTTGGGGGAGAAAAGCACTCTTTGGTGATAACTCTGAAGGAGGCTAATAAGTATCCCCTTAATATCTAATGAGTCTCAAGAACTGACCAGTGAAGTGAAAGCGGGGAGAGTTGGGTTAGCTCTCTGGCTTCAAGTCTCTGAAATTTTAAAGCCTTTTATTTAAGAAGCTCAAAAGAAGGAAAATGATTTGATTCTTGTTTTTTTTTTTTTTTTTTGCCTTTATTCAAACAGTTCATTGTTCCATCAATAAAAAATAAAGTACCTGTTAAGTGTCTAGAATGAAGGATTCAATAACACCACAAAGAATTTCTGGGCTTACAGGTCTCAGAGGAGAGATTGATATTAAAAATAATTATATGGTAATTATCTGGTCATAGTAGTAAGAGGTAGCCATCAAAAGAATGCATAGTGAGGAAGGAGGTATTTAAGAGGGGATTTAAACTAGTCCAGAGGTCCAGGAAATCCTCCTTAAAGGAGTGACATGTAAGTCAAGAATTTAAGGGCGTGCACATGACCCAGTTCAAGGGGTGGAGAAGAGACAACCATTGCAGCATGAAATATTGCTCCTTCTGGGGAAACCTAAGCATATCATGCCCACAGTAAGGCCAAAGTGAGGCAGGCACCAGGCTCATGGTGGTACTTTATGGACACACCCACAAACAAAAATCTGTACTTTTCTCTTGATTCATGTTCATTGTGTTTTAAACTATCGAGTAAATTCTATTTGCCAGGCACTACCCTGGGTTCTGTCCTATAGCAGTCAGGAGGCAGCCAGGGGCCCCTCAATGAGGAGCTGACTTTCTAGTTCAATGCCTCTGGGGATAAATTGCTAGATTAGGAGGCTTCTTGGCCAGGGAGAATCTTAAGACTAAAAGAAAGCTTCAAAATACCTAGGATGTGAAGCATGTTGAATTGACCAGAACAGACAGCAGAATGTTTTATGGTGTTTGGTCCCCTATTGTTGCCTTCCTTTCCCCACGAGCCCGGCCCCTCTGTGTTTTCTGTGTATCTTTTGACATGTGTGTGCTGTTGCAGATAGATGTGCACTGCAGTTTTGTGCATGGTGCATTTCCTACAAAGGCAGTACTTATAGGCCAATGCATGTGGCAGCATGTGCACCTCATCTTTAACTCTGGTCTAGCACTCCATGATCACTGGCCATATGTTACCAGGTCTGGATGAACCTGTACAAGAAGTTGAACTGCTCATTCTGAGCAGGTTCCCACAATTAATTTGACTAAGTAGTAACAGACTGCCTACCAGATTTCTCACTGACAGGACCTAAAGCTACCTGAAACCCCACATTTTCATCAACACTTGGTATTGCCAGTGTTTTAGCTTTTATTTACCTAGTACAGCATGACAGTGTGGCTTTGTTTTATTTTCCATTTCTCTGCTTACCCAACAACATAAGCCCCTCTTCACTGTGTTTGGATGATTGGGACTCCTCTTCCATGAATCATCTGTGAAATGCTTTGCCCATTTTTCCAGTTGAATTGATATATGCTTTATATTCTTTTATAGACGCTTCCTTTTTTAGTTTTAGACATTGACCATATCTACTAAGGATCACTTTTCTATCAACCATGCCTAGGGTGTCTATATTCAATAGAAAAGATCCTTCTATTCTCTATGTCTTACAATCAAATCATCTCTTTCATAGTTGCTGTTATACAGTTTGTGGTTTAAATTTTTATTTAAACAATGTTTTCCTTTCCCCAAGTCACAAAAATATTACCCAGCATTCATTTCTGTAACTATATAGTTTCCTTCTTACATTTAAGACTTGAACCAATATGCAGACAACCTTTCAATGTGTTATTAGATAACAAGCCAGGGGTTTGTTTTCTTTCCTTTCCTTCTTTCTTTTTCTTTCTTTCTCTCTTTCCTTCTTTCTTTTACTTCTTCTTTTCCTTTCTTCCCTCCTCACTTTCTTTCTTCCTTCTTTCCTTTGTTTTACTAACACCACCTACTAAGCAATGCCTGGAAGCTAGCACAGTGCTTTGCACTTAAGCAACACTTAATTATTGACAGATGAATTTGTAAAATCATCCATTCAGTTTCCAAATGTGAACAGAGCAATGAAATAAGTAAGCAGAGAAATTAGCATAATTCTCTTTGAATTAGGTATATGGTTTAAAATCCCAGGAAAGTTATGAAAACCCCTACAGAAAATTATTAAGCCACAAACAGCACATATAGAGTCTTTACTATTTGTCAGATACTTTGCTAGGCACTCTAAATCTACTATGATCTCACTTTGAAACAGTATTCGGAGCCTTCTACTTCTAGCCATTATTAAGTAACTGATGCCAGATTACCCCTCTGCCATTAACAGTTATAAAACCAGCCAAAACATAGGAGGCCATTGTTCTCAGGCAGTGAACAGTAAGCAGAGCCTGCCTGTGATCCTGAGGAGGAGAGAAAGATGCAGGAGGCAGTACCACCTGCGCAGGATCTGCCTAGGCTTGGGCTAGCTCTGGACAGCAGCACCGAGAGGTGAAACCCACAAGGACCCGGTTCTGCTGCTGAATGAGGAGCCAGAGTCTAGGGACCAAGATAGCTGAAGCAGCTGCAGTTTGCAAGCCAGGTAACCAGGCAGGAGGCAGCTGTCAAAAGGAAGGTCTACAAGAAAATATGCCACAGTTTCTTAGCGAAAGACACTGTTGCAAATGCTCTTCAAGTGAGACTTCATCAAGTTCCTTCAAAAGCTGCCACAAAGTGCAGAGGGTAGGGTCAGGGAACACAAAGTGAAGGGAGATACAGATGGTCCCCACCTTACCACGCAACAGTTTGGGGTTTTTCTTCTTTATGATGGTGTGAAAATGATGCATATTCGGTAAACACTGTACCTGGAATTTTGATCAGGAGGGTAAATAAGCAATCCTCCACAGCACACTGTGACTACATTGGCAGGCCTGGTAGATTGGGTGGATCAGATGCACCTCTGATTCACAATATCTTCATCATGCAACAGGCTTATCTGTTCGAAGCCCCTTCACAAGTGGAGGTGCATCTAGACCCTAGGTCTGGTCAGTGGGAAAACCTCACCGTGCAGATTCAGCATGCGTGACAAAGCCCAAAGTAGAAAAATACAACAATAACCAGAGTTCCATGGCAGACCACAGTCCACTGGGTGACAACCACAGACGAAGAACGTTAACTTGAAAACAACTACACAAAACAACACACTACATACTAAAAAATGATAATACAGATTCTCATCAGAAACAACAGAGCCAGCGTCGGGCGCGGTGGCACACACCTGTAATCCCAGCCATTCGGGAGGTAGAGGCAGGAGGATCGCAAGTTTGAGACCAGAGGCAGTCTGCATAACTTAGGGAGACCCTGTCTCAAAAAGTAAAACAAATGGGGGTGGGGACACAGCTCAGTGGTCCAGCACTTACAGAGCATGCAAGCGTGAGGCCCTGGGTTCAACCCCCACTACCGCAAAAAAAAAAAAAAAAAAAAAAAAAAGAGAGAGAGAAAGAAAGAAACAACAGAGCCCAGAGACAGTGAAATGACATCTTTTTGTGTTGGTGGGAATTAACAATCAACCCAGAATCCTACACCTCACCTTCCAGAGGATCACTGAATGAGGATGTCTCCAGGCAAATAAAAGCTGAGAGGATTTATTGCCAACTGACTGCAGTGGAAGCGGAATGTTCCACAGGAAGGAACGAAACAAACTGGAACTAATGGAGTTGAGCTAATACACAAAATACAAGAGCTTATATTTTTTCTGTTCCTTTATTTTCTAAAAAGAAAACTTACTGGGAGTTTCTCATAAAATTAAACATGTGCTTACCATAGGACTCAGCCGTTTTAATTCTAGATATTTACCCAAACAACATGCAAATGCACGTGCCCAAAGAGATGTGTGTGGAAGACAGCAGCGTTATTCAAAATAGCCGAAGCCAGCACTAATGCCGCAATGTGCAATGTCCACGGGGGCTGAAGCGGGGGCTCCCCCCAGCTCTGTCCCTTCCACAGAGACACCATCCAGGCCACCTCATGTCCACCTCTGATGAGTCACCTGCTCAGTCACTCCGACCTCAGCATGTCAGGCAGCAGTAAAAAAGCAGGAACTACCCGTGGTGACAGTGATGCGTCTCGCCCCACATGCTGACCAGAAGGATCCAGGTGCAAGTACCACGTGCGGTGCCATCCCATCTGCGCCGATTTCCCCCAGTGGAAATCAGGGTGCTCACTGCCGGCTTTCTGTCGCTGTCAATCCACACGGCTCAGGATGCAGCTCCCTTCTCTACCTACCAGCTGTGTGGTTCTAAATACCACCAGCCCATCCATGGTAACTCCTGAGATTTATTTCTGGCCAGGGCCTGCTGCCTGACTCCATGGTTGGGAATCCAAAGGTCTGACTCACCTCTTCCCTTGATGACTCAGCACTTGGACCCACAGACCTCGGTGTCCCTGCACCTCCTCCCCTGGCAGCCCATCAGCAAAGTCTGCAAACTCTTTAAAATTCACCCAACATCCAACCAGTTCCCCCTCTGTTACCATCCTGGCCCACATCTCTACCACCCACTTGCCAGGAGAGTGGGGCCTGGGCCTGAGCACTCTGGCCCCTGTGACTACTTCCTACTCTGCAGAAGAGGGGTTCTGCCTTTGCTTAAAACCTTCATGCCTCACCAAGCCCCACCAGGCCCTCCAGTGTGGCCACATCCCCACCTCCTCTTGGACTCACCTCCAGCACCTTCATCCTGCCAGTTCTGCAAGGGAGGGGCCCAGTCTCATTCCATAATCTATCAGCAGCACCCACCATTCTTGGCACATGGCAGACACCCTGTCAGTCTTTGAGATGCAGATGAATGGACAACACGTGCTAAATCCTCAGCACATAAGCATTCAATCACTGTCTCCCAGCATTATTATTTTTATGATTCTCATCATTATTGGCAAAAAGGAGATTTGAAAAGAGAAAGAAAAACTACCAGGGATCCATAGCCAGTGGACTGCCTCCTCCTACCCCAACACACCATGAAAATGACAGGATATTAATGTCTGTTGTGCATTTCCACAAAGTACATTCAGGTGGGTGATGCTGAGAGAAGAAAATCTTTAACTAAAGACTCCATGGGTGTCCAGCTGCATTTCCTTAGCAGGCTACTGACTGAATAATATGTTGGCCCGCAGGCAAATATTCAGACTAAAAATCCTTCAGCAGGGCGCCCTTGGTTCTCAATCTCTTCCCATCTCAGAGCAGGAATGTTGCAATTAGCAATTCAGAAACTCTTTTACATCTTAGTAACCATGCATAAAAATTAATTCAAGCAAAACCTAATTTAGAATAATAATAACATGCTTTCCTAATGTTTCCTGTATTAATCACGGCAAAGACGGTTTCTATAGCAGCACCACTGGAATTTATTGGAAATAACGCGATCTGCAGTATTGCACACTGTCTTCAGGGAGTGATACTATTTGTTTAAGGGAGAGAGAATGAAATAGGTTAGCCCCCTCTCTTTCCTTTTAACTAATTTGAGGTTTAATGGCAGACCCAGACAAAAGTAATAAAGTACTGTTTGCTCTGAGGAGAGGAGGCGGTGACCTTTGTTTCTGGTGATGAAATTAGTTTTACATTTGTCCTCTCTGCCTCGTCCTTCCTGCTCATGCGAAGGGAGACTTTTGGGATGACAGAATCGAGGTTAAAGAGGAGGAAACATTGTACTTGGGGAGCCACCCGCTTCTCGGCCCAGAATGAGTCCAACCCTCGCTTCTCCCAAAGAAGAGCCAAATCAGCCTGCAGGTCAGCTGAGGGGTCCACGGCTAGCAAAAGCCTAAACAGCACGGGGATCGCATGAAGGTTTCCTCACAGATGCAGCTAAGGCCCTCGGATCCCGGTATTTGCTGGAACAACACCTGGACCTGCTCCACTGATATCTGGTGGCTCCCAGTGGCCAACAGGTGCCATCCTGAAATCTGAATGGTTAAGGTTTTCATGCTGATGTTTTTGTGGGTCCCCCCTGAAGAACACAAAAGTTTAATGCAGTCAGACCTGGATTCAAGTCCTGCTCAGCCACTGCCCACCTATCCTCCCCCCAGCAGAGACCTCCCCTCTGCAACAGTTGTTTCTCCCACCCTAATAGGGCTGCTCCCCCAGCACCATGACACTGGGGGCTGGGTAACTATTTGCGATGGGGCCATACCTGTGCATCATGGAATGTTAAGCAGCACCTCTGTCCTCTCCCCTCTGGCAGCACCAAAAATGTCTACAGACCTTGCCACATGCCACTAGGGGAACAAGATCACCTCAGCTGAGAACCATTAAACTATGAAATAGAGAGAGTCGGGATAGCTCTTTGTTGCAAAAATAAAGTGAGGTAAACTGGCCTGCGTGGACCATGGGCCATAAGAGCCAAGCGGCAGACGACGTCCTGCCAGGCTGCACTTAGGAGAAGCAGTCAGGCACAAAGTAAATCCCTAGATTTGGTTATTACAAAAGGTTCCTCCTTGACAGATTAGAGAAAGTTGATTTTTCCCCCAAACAAGAAAGCCCACGAGGTCATCATTAGTAAAATGCGAGAGCTTTGTCTCTGAACCCTTCCGCCATTTTCACAACAAATAAGAGAATTTGGATTGGATGATATGAAGAACCATGTTTTAAGTCAAACTTTTTCCAGATGATCAACACAAATTAGGTTTACCATTTCCATCAAAGGCGTCAGCACAGACACATTCCTGAAGGACTCTCCGTGAGGCATCCCCGCTGGCCTCTCTGTACTCACTTGGCAGCCTGCCTCCTCTGCTTTCTTGCCTGCCTTTCCCTTTTTCCTTTCTGAAAGTCCCAGAACAGTTTTGAAGAAGGAATTTGCATTCTCCAGCTCACGGAGGACATGTTTACTGGCAAGAATTCTATGTTGCACATGTTGACTGTCCACATGTAAAAAGCTGATTTGATTTCCTCTTGGGTTCCATTGCTGAAGGTGCTCTGCCTACACTTGGTCTGAGAAGGGCTGGGGTTCAGAAATGCTTTAAGTATCAGCTAGGTAGAAAAACATTGTATTAATGAATATTTTAAAGTGAAATGTCTTATTGTGACCCAATCTCAGACTCATCTGCAGTTGTAGAAATTCTATCACAAGGTCGCCTCAGCTCTGTACCTGGTTTCCCTCCAATGGAGACATCTTTCAGGATGCAGAGACATTGCCCAACCAGGATCGTGACACCCAGGCTGTCAAAACACAGAGCACTTCCATCGCTACAGAAATACCTCCCTTTGCCATTGGTTAGCCATATCCTCTCGCCTCCTCCCCAGACCCCCCCCCAACCCCTGACTACCACTGAGGTGCTCTCCATTTCCACTCCTTCCCGTCACTTCAAAAAGGGCTGTGGTGAATGGTTGTGTCAACCTGACTGGGCCGCAGAGTGCCCGGGTCACAGCTTGCCATCAGTTTTGGGGGTTCAGTGCAGGTTCCCCAGTGAGATAAGCATTCAAATCAGTAGGTGGAGTAAAGCAAACAGACCTCCACAACACAGGGCTCGCCACCCAATTCCTTGAGGGACCGAGGGAGTAAAAGGCAGAGGATGAGAGGAGCCATTCCGTCTGTTGCCTGTGTGCAGGGACTGGATATGAGTCTCCTGCTCTTGGACGGGGCTTTATGCATCATTTCTGGTCCTCAGGCTTCCAGATTCTGTCTGAAAATCACACTCGTGGCTCTCCTGGCTTTCTGGTCTCTGGATGTGAACTAGACCATACATCTTCATTTCTTCTGATCCTCCTGCTTTGGATCTCAGACTGGAGGCTACACTCAGCCTCCTGGATGGCCAACGTGCAGAGGCAGATTATAGGATGTCTCAGCCCATGTCATGGCATCAGCTGAGTCCACATGCATGTGTACATGTGTATGTGTGTGCATTACCTGTTGTTTGCATTCTCTGTACTCTAGGGAATCCTGACTCATGCAAGAAACACGTAAATGGAATTATTCAGTATGTAAATTTTGAGGTTGGTCTCTTACACATAATTCTCTAGAGATCTATGCATGTTATTAAGTGTATCAAAATGCATTGTTTTTATTGCTGAATAGGATTCTGCCCTATGTATGTAGCACGGTTTGTTTAACCATTTGCTGATTTAGAGCATGTGGGATTTTTCTCATTTGGAGCTATAGTGAATAAAGCGCCTATGAATATTCATACACAGGCTTTGTGTAGACATCAGTTTTCATTTCTCTGGGATAAGTGCCTAAGAGTGTGATTGCTGATCCTACAGTGATGGCAGGTGTAGGGCTAGAAGAAACTGCCAGGCTGTTTTCCAGGGTGTCTGCCTCATTTTCGCTTTCCCACTGGCCATGCGCAAGCCATCCAGATTCTGTGAGTCTTGTCCACAGTGATGCAGCCACTATGTTAACTTATCCCTTCTAATGATGTATAGTTATGTCCCAGTGTGGTTTAAATTTTCATTTTTCTGTTGGTTTTTGCTTTATGATGCTTACTATCTTTTCATGTGCTTATCTGCCATCTTTATACTCTATGGCAATGTGTGTCTTTACGTCTTTGCCCATTTTCCAATGGATTACTTGTTTTCTTACATTTGAGCTTTGAGAGTTTTTGTTGTTGCTCTGTTTTGTTTGTTCTTTGCTTTCTTGCAGTACTGGAGGGTTAAACCCAGGGCCTCATGCGTATTCTTGCAAGCACTCTACTGCTGAGCTGCACCCCCAACATACTTTTACTTTGTATTTTCAATCAGGCTCTCACAAAGTTATTGCAGCTGCTTCTGGCCTTGAACTTGCAACCCTCCTGCTTCCACCTCCTGAGTCACTGGGATTATAGGTGTGCACCACCATCCAGGTAAGAGTTCTTAATATATTTTAGATCCTAGTCCTTTGTTGCCTGCAGCTGTAACCCTGTGGCATCCGATCCCATCAGATCTTAGAAGCTAAGCAGGGTCGGGCCTGGTTAGTACTTGGAATGGGAGACCACCTAGGAACACCAGGTACTGTAGGCTTGAGAGAAGAACCCAGCAACGCACTCCCAACAAATAATCTGCCATTGAAAACTCTATGAAGAGCAGAGAAGCACTGACAATAGTGTTTCACCTTTTGTACATAGGGGCGCTGTGAGTTGGATATGGACTCGATGGCACCTAACAACAAGTCCTTTGTCAGATATATGGTTTTCAAACATTTTCTCTCACTCTATAACTTGTTTTTTTATTTAAAAAAATTTGTTTTGTCCTTGCGGGGTGTTTTCAGAGAAGAAGTTTCTTGCTTGCTTACTTTTCTTCCTTGTTATTTTTTACTGTGTGAAGTCCAATTTATCATTTTTTTCCTTTTATAAGTAATGTTTTTGGTGTTAAGTTTAAGAAATATGTGCTTAGCCCTAGACCCTGAAGATTTTCTCCTATGACTTTTTCATAACAGTTCATTACTTACACTGTACATTTATGTCTCTGGCCCATTTGGAATTAAAGTTCATCTGAGGTTTATGTTGAAGTTCATTCTTTCTGCCTATTGGTGTTGAAAACATGATCTTTTCTCCATTAAATTGCTTTTGTAACTATGTCAAAAATCAGTTGAGCTGTATTGATGAGAGTCTATTTCTGGAATCTCTATTCTGTTCCATTAACCTATGTGTCTCTCTCTCCACCATCACCACTCTGTACTGATTTTTGTAGCTTCAAAATACATCTTAAAGCCAGGCATGGTGGCGCATGCCTGTAATCCCAGAGACTCGGGAGACAGAAGCAGGAAGGTGACAATCTTAAGGCTAGAGGCAGACTGCGACTTAGTGAGACCCTATCTCAAAATTAGAAAAATTAAAAATTAGCTGAGGGTGCAGCCCAGTGGAAGAGCGCTTGCAAATTATGTGCAAGGCCCTGGGTTCAATCCCTAAGTACTGCAAAACTAAAAACAACAACAACAAACACACAAAATTGTTGTTGTTGTTGTTGGTTGTTGTTAGGTGCCATCGAGTCGGTATCCGACTCATAGCGACCCTCATGGGGTTTTCAATGGCTGACTGTTTCAGGATTGCCTTGGGAGTGGATTGCCAGGCCCTTCTCCCACTTTTGCGGTGCTGGGAATTGAACTCAGGACCTCAGAGACTGCAGCGCAGCGCTCTACCCACTGAGCTAAATCCCAGCAAACACACAAAATACATCTTGAAATTAGACTGATTTTTTCCAGCATATATTCAAAATTGTCTCAGTTATCCCATTTGCTTTGCCTTTCCATGTACATTCTGATGATCTTATTTACATCTCCATCATCCTGCTATGCTCTTATAGGAATTGTTAAGGCTACATAACGATCAGGAGAGAATCGACCTCCTTACCATGTAGAGTCTGAATTCATGAGTGCGACACTAGGTGCGATCAGAAATACAGTGAACATTGAAGTTTTTAAAGAATTTTATTACAGTAAAAGAGACCTTGCCATCGATCCTCCTCCACATACCCCAGCCCAGACACACTCATGCCATCGTGCCTGCCCCTTCCTGAAGCGCCCTGGACGTCCTCTTTCTTGTCTTCAGTTTCATCTTCCATCATGGCACGCTCCCTGTCACGTCGGTCTGTCTTTCGGTTCCCTCTCGGTTCCCTTCTTTTGCACTTCCAGTTTGAGGGTCCTGGTCTTCTGCACGAGCTGAACCTTTTGTCATTCTGTGATGTCCATTTCTGTTTCTGGTTGTTTCATTTGTTCTGAAGTCTATTTTCTTTTACAGTAATATAACAGCTGCCATTTTCCCATGTTTAATAACATTCTTTCCCATGCTTTTACTTTTACCTTTCCTGTATCACTACACTCAGGATGAGTTATTTAGAGGTAGCATATGCCTGGGTCTTGTTTTTTTAAACCCACACCTGCCAGGGGTGGTGTTTACACCTACAATCCCAGTGACTTTGGAGGTGGAGGCAGAAGGATTGCAAGGTTGAAGTCAGAGGCCGCCTGCATAATTTAGTGAGACTCTGTCTCAAAATAGAAAATAAAAAGTGGGCTAGAGGTGAATCTCAGAGGTTGAGCACTTGCAAACCATGTTTGAGGCCCTGGGATCGGCCCCTCATACTGCAAAAATAAATAAGCAAATAAGCAAATAAGTAAATATAAAAGAGGAAACAAACCCACTCCTCTGACCTCTGTCTTTTCATTGGTATATCTAGATGATTTGCATTAGTTATTGTTATTTTGGTACTTAAACCTGCCATTTGTTTTTTTGCTTTCTAGGGTTTCTGCTTTCCATTTCTCTGTTCCTCTTTCATGCCTTATTATGATTGGCATAAATATTTTTAATTCCATTTTTATTTATGTATGGTTTGGGGTTTTGTTTTCTTTTTTTGGTTGTGATTTTGGGTTTTTGAGAAAAGGTCTCCCTGTGTAGGCTGGCTGGCTGATGACTCCCTATGTAGACCAAGATGTCCTTGAACTTGTACTGATCCTCCTGACTCAGCCTCCCAAGTGCTGGTGTTGCAAGAGTGCACCCCCATGCTCAGCTTTATGTATAGCTTTTAGTGTATGGTTTCTATAGCATCTTAGCAGATGCACTAGGTATTACATTTTTACATGTATCTGATCTCACTCTACTGGTGTTATTTTACCAGTTTTAGTGAAGTAGAGGAAACTCACCTTTTTTTACACCTTTACTCTCCCTTACGCATAAGTCTTAAATATCTCTCTAACACACATTTAGAACCATATCCGCATCATAACTTTTTCTTTCATTGTCAAAATGTATTTAGAAAAGTTTTTTAAATGAGGAAAGTCTGTTGTAATTAAGGCTGTTTCTGCGTATTGTACTGTGTCTTTCAGAGGTTCCAAGATGACTTCTCTGTTTCTTTTCCATTAGCAAAACTCCTGTAGCCATTCATTTCCAACAGCTCTGTTGGTGACAGTTTCTCTTGGCTATCTTTACTCTGGAAGGGGATTCTTCTGGGTACCTGATTCTTAAGGGGCCATCGTTTCCCTTCAGCCATTTAAACATACAGGGCCACTTCCTCGTGGCATCCGTGGCTCTGGAGAGAAGTCAGATGCCCTTCCCCTGTTTCTCCGATCTAAAGGTAAGACGCTGCTCCCCTCTGGCTGGTTTCAAATATTTCCTTATGTTTAGAAGGTTAATTGTGATGTGTTTGGCATGGTTTTCTTCAAGCTTGTGCTGTTTGAGTTTCAGTCACCTTCTTAAATCCATAAGTTTATGTTTCTTTCCAGATTGGGGTGGTTTCAGCCATGATGTCCTCAAGTCCATTTTCAGATCTGCCCAGTCTCCTGCCTTCGTGACACAATCATTAGATCAACTTTTAAACTTTTTAACCAAAATGACCATGGATATGTTTATTTATTTTCTTTTGTTCTGAAGTTCACCAATGCCTTTTCATCTGCTTCCTCCCCTCTGCCCTTTAGACCCCAATCTTTTTGGCACTAGGGACCAGCTTAGTGCGAGACAGTTTTTCCATGGACTGGTGGGAGGAATGCCGATCCGACAGGAGGCGGGACTCAGATGGTGATGCGAGTGATGGGGAGCCGCTGCAAATGCAAACGTCACTTCAGACAATTCCTGTCTGGGGCCCCAGGGCTGGGGACCCCTGGTTAGACTATACTTTGAAGCATTTCTAGTTTTGATCTTACCGTTTTCCAGTTCCAAAACTTCCATTTGAGGCTCCTTTCCATCCTCTTTTCTTTAATGAGACATTTTCCCCGAGGCACTCTCTTTTTTATTTTATTTTGTTGTTTGTTTCTAGCCCATCCATATGGACTCACTGAGGCATTTTGCTGGGGCCCCTTTAAATAGTTCTCAGACAAGTCTAACACATTTCTAGTGTCAGGGTTGGCCTCCATTGATCATCTCTTATCATTCAATTTGAGGTCTTCCTGACTCTTGCTATGACAAGATTTCTTTGAAAGCTGGAACTTCTTGGTGTCAGGAAGACCCTGGGTCCTATTTAAACATCCTGAATTATCTGGCTGTGACTCCACTTTTGTTGGTAGGGAAGGAGTCTGTGTAGCCTCATTACCATCAGATGAGAGTAAAGCCCAGATCCCCACGGGGCCACCATGGACATTCTAGAAGGGCCCCTCATTACTGTGCATGGAGTAGATGGCAGCTCCCTAAAGCTTCCCTCGATGCCACCTGGCTAAGGCTGGTAGGGCTTCATTACCGTCCCCCAAGGGACCCTCTGTGACTGTGGGGACTGTGAGCATCCTGGCACTCTCCTCCCCTCCCCTGCCCCACTCCTCCTCTGTTGTGGTGGGACAGCTGGGGCGGGA
Source organism: Pedetes capensis (assembly GCA_007922755.1). Lineage (NCBI taxonomy): Eukaryota > Metazoa > Chordata > Mammalia > Rodentia > Pedetidae > Pedetes > Pedetes capensis. The sequence continues at coordinate 26,152 of VMDO01007911.1, forward strand.
CCGGTCACGACCTGGGAAGACAGAGCTCCAGCTCCCTGTTTATCTTTCTTTGGCTCTGCTCCTGGGGGAGTTGAGGTGATGCTCTGTACCCATGTTGAAATAAAGTCTGGGCACCCCACTGAGCCCTCACTGGTAAAGGCAGAGGTTCAGTCAAAGGCTTTCTGCTGCCGGCAGCACAGTGGCTATTTTCTAGAAGTTCCCCACCTGGCCAGGCCCCCATTTTCTCTGTCCTATGGCTACCTAGAAGAGGCTTTGTGGAGAGGGTGTTTGCTCACATGTGCCAGTGCTTCCAGGTGCTGGTTCCTCCAACACCCCGCCTCAGATGTAGGAAGGCTTTGAAAGACCCAAAGCACTAATCATGACCCTGCTCTGCTTTGTGTCTGCCTGTGCTCGCCACGTCAACGTCTTCTCTTGCTTCATTTGTACATGTGTGTGTGCACATTATAGATAATGGATAACCATGCACTGCATATGATGTGTACTATATCTAAAAATAGGAATATATGCTACATAGTAGTTACTTGTGTGAATGTATAACTCTATATAAAATACTCCCAGGGATTTTGCTACACTTAGCGGGAGGAACAAGGAAGAGTGTTCCCCTCCATCTTCCTGGAAGCAGAATCCTGAGTGTTCCAGCACATTCAGTGAAGCCACACAGCCATATACCCAGGACAAAGACTAGCTCTGCCATAAGCTCACAGCACCATTAACTACTCTCAACCCCAATTTCTACATTGGTGGAAGTGGATCCTCATTCAGAGGGACAATGCACCGGGAACAAGTGCTAGATCAATCATGGTGGCCAGGACTGGTCACCACCGGCCTCCTCTTGTATACAGGATGCATCTTCTCTTTGTAAATGGATTGTTCTCTCTCCCAGTGCTGGTAGGTTGTTGTTGTTAGGTGCCGTCGAGTTAGGTCCAACTCATACATGTACAACAGAAAAAAACCCTCCCCAACGTTGTGCCGTGCCCAGCATTATGTCAGTGCTTCTCTGCTATTCATAGGGTTTTCAATAGCAGATTGTTTCAGGATTGCTTTGGGGGTGGGCTGCCGCATCCTTCTCCTGTATCTGTGGTGCTGGGGATCGAACCCATGGCCTCAGAGAGTGCAGAGCAGTGCTCTACCAGCTGAGCTAAACCCCCACCCATGTTGGTGGGTAGGAAAGTGGTAAGCATCAGGGTGGGGGTGCTCTCAGTAAGGAGGCACATCCAGCTCCTCCCTGGGATCGGTGCCATGAGATGAGTAGCGTCTGAGTCTAGTCTCAGGACATCAGCCTTGGCATCACCTGGAGCAGGTGAGAAATGCCAAAACTCAGAAAGCAGGGGAGGGATCCAGATATGCTGAATCAGAGTCTGCCTTGCCCTCCCCCCATTCCTGGATGAGTTGCGTTGGAAAAGTGACCCCAGAGAGTGCAGCAGGGTTGGTACTCCTGAAAGTTTGTGGCAGCCACAGTGCTGCTCAGAGTAAACAGCAGCTCCCGTGTGTCACTAGGGAGGTGACATGGCCAAGGCAGAGGCCAAGGGCAGCCAGGCAGAGGGAGAGACAGGAGAGGCATTTGCCATCCTTGAGTCAGACCGGAGGGCACAGCCTGGGCACATGACCATAGGAGCTGCAGGCCACCTCTCAGGCCCTTCTTCCCCCCATTCCTCAGCCCTGGGGTCCCCACTCCTCAGTCTCAAGGACATCTTCATCCCCTTTTGTCAGTCCCACAGCCTAACTCGGGAATGTTGACAGGACCCGCCTTTCCATGGTGAGAGCCAGAGTAACCTCTGCTCAGCTGCACATCCACGCATGGCTTTGACATGAATGTGAATCAGCATACACAGAAGTTGCAGCTCCTCTGGGGAAGGAGGGGCAGCCTCACAAAGAAGGTCCAAGGATGGTAGACAGTCACCCATCAGGTCTGGCTGACCTTGGAATGGAGATGGAAAGATGACCAAGGATGCAGGAGAACCAGAACTGTCTCTGGAGAAGCGGCCATCACCAGTGAGACAGAAACCAGCCACCTGCTCCGGGCTGTGATCACGGAAGGAGGCTCGCGTGGCCATTCAGAGGGCAAGGCCCACAGGCTCTGCCGGCTGCAGGCAGGAGGCAGAAGGGAGGCCGTGACCTCAGCACCCAGGAGGAGAGGGTAAGTGCTGGTCCTCTGAGTGAGGAGGACCAGAGGCTCAGTAAGCCACAGCAGCCACAGCCTCTGTGTCCCTGAGGCCAGGGCATGCTTGGCCCTAATGAACCTCACCTCCCGGGCAGGGTGGGGCTGGTGGCCGAGGGGATGGTGGCCATTGTGTACTTGTGTTTTCCTGTGTAGCCTGCCCCCAGCCACCATGCAGGGACCAGGACAGAGAGGCTGGGCCCTGTCGCCTCAGCGCAGGGTGCCAGTTTTCCTGTTTTCTAGGAAAGGAAAGGCCCTAACTATAAAATAGGCAAATGGGACACAAAGAACCCAGCATAGCAAGGTCCTGGAGACAAAGAAACGCCGAGTCCAACAGCACCTGGCATCCTTCCTCTAGCCACCCCCAGGCGGCACACCTGACATGTTTGTGCCACAAGCAACTCACTGTGCCAGCAACTGACTGCAGCCCCCAGGTGCCCCCCCCCCCCCCGGCCACCAAGGGCCAGGTGGAGAGGCTCTAATGTACTCCTCTGTTTGGGGACTGAGCCTACTGAAGGGTCACCTTCAAGCACAGCCTTTGGGAAGGATGAGCTGAAAAGACAGTTTGTAACACAGAAACGTGGTGGTGTTCCCTGGAAGAACTCATAATTGGCCCTGGTAAGGGAGCAGACTTCCCAAGGTCAGTGTGTGCCATGGCCACAGACTCTGCTGGCTCTGCTGTGGTTGGAGCGAGTGTCTCCAAAGGTCCATGGGCTGAAGGCCTGGTCCCCAGTGGGCAGCACCATTGGAGATGGTGGCACACATAGGAGCTGGGGCCTAGAGGTAGGTATCCTGGTCGTTGGGGTGCGCCTTTGAAGGGGACACTGTGATCTGGCCTCCCCTCTATCTCTTTCTTCTCAGCCTCCCTGAGCTGAGCCTCTCATGTTGCCCTGTGTCCTTGCCATGATGTGCTCCTAGCCATGGGGCCAACTGACCAGGGATTGAAACCTCCAAAGTCAGGAGCCTACGTAAACCTTTCCTCTTTCTAAGTTGATCACTTCAGGTATTTTGTTATCATAATGGAAAGCTGACTAACCCAGACCTTTTCAAAAGCTGTAAGTTAAAAAAGAAACAAAGAACAAAAAAGAAAATTGAACTGAGGAGAAGCTAGGAGGGAAAAGAAGAAACCTATGTCAAAGATGCCGCTCTCTTTGGTGTCTCCCTTGACTTCATTCCCTCATGCATCCACCGCCTGACACTTGTGTTCCTAAGTTCCAGACTGAACACCGAGCCCACAGGGAGACTTACTTCTCCAGTGTCCGTCTGTATGGAGCCACAGGCACCCTTTAACCAAAGCCATGTATTTTCAAATTCGCTCTTCTTTTTTCCAACTTCTTTCTCACTTTCACCTCTGAGGAGGGTCTTGTCCCTTATTTCCCAGTTTGGGTTGATGAGAAGCAGCAGCCAGTTCTGACATGGTCTGTTCCCAGATCCTTCCTCACACACTCAGGCAGATATGTCAGGAACCTCCTTCATAGTGTCCCATGTGGCTGTCAGATTGTGAATTAGAGAGTGGCTCCTACAGGACTTGGAAATGGCTCTGCTGCTGCCTGTGGCTTGGCAGCCTCTCAGCTTCACCTCTCTGCTCTTAGCAGTGCTGTGTTGTTATGGCATTAAGGAGACTTTACTTCTGAATTTCAACAGCACCATTGTAGTAATTATTTTCAGTGAAAAAATATTGGATATTTATCCAGGAATATGGAGAACCTATAGGAAGCCCCCAGCCCTGAGGAAAAAGGCTTCTTCTCACGCACTTGAGTAGGTGACCATCAGACTGTGTGGTGCCAATAAAGGAGCCCCACCTTCAGAATCCAGCGAAAGCCCCCCACCCCTGATCCAGACCCCGGGGTGAGGAGGAAGAGCCCACGTGTTGATGAAACTCACAAACCCACAGGGGTATATCCCGCAAGAACTACACTGCAAGTGTTAGAGCATGGGCTTTGGACTCATACACACTGTGTTCCAGGAGGTGGGACAATTCACCCCTAGACAAATGTCTTTGAGAGCAGGCATTTGCTATGATGCTGTCGAGTCAACACTATCCATGACATTTCACAGGAATTTGGGGAAGAAAAGCTCTTTCTCTTCCTTTAGAACCAGAGAAGCCTAAAGAATGCAAGCCTGGAGCTGTCTGCAGAAAGAAGTCAGCAGATGCAGGTAAACCGAGTCCCGGGTGATAGTGAGGCACAGTGCAGCTGAGCACCTGCCCCGGCACATCGCTCCCTCTGCTTTTGTTGTGGGTATGGTTGCAGTGGCTGTTGTTCCTTTTTATTTTGTTTTGGCCTGAGTTAGCTGCAGGTGGCTCTGTGCTTTGCCATCAGAGGACTCTTCCCCAATAAAATAGACCCTTGGTGAAAGTAAATGAAATGATGCACAAGAAATTCTCGGTACAACTAAGTGCACAACTTCTGGCTATTTTTCATTGTTTATTTTATCATTAAAGCTAATCTGTGTTAGAAAAGGAAAATGGGAGAAATGAGAAGAGAAAAAGAAGGTAAAGTGGGATCAGGGCAGGCCTTTCTATTCTGCAGAATTACATAACTCGGGGGAGGAAGAAGCCAATAGAACCTCGGCTACCCTAGAGGGGAGGCTGTGAGATGCAGGCAGGATGCAGATGCGAGCCTCTAGTGGGTCTCGCTAAGTTTTGGCACACACTTCTGTGGTATCAAGGATCCGGAAAAGCAGTCCAGTGACATTTGACCACTGCTACTGTGGCACTGAGTGCAGAAGACACCTTCTCTAAAGCCCCCACTTCTCCATCTCCTGCCTATCTGGCATGACACCCTCCGAGAGCTCCACAGCCTCAGAAGACAGATTGTGTCTCATAGACAAGGGAGTGACACCCTGTGCTGGTGCTGGAAAATTGTCCCTGTGGTGGTGGGCAGGTGGATGGATGGATGGATGGATAGTCGGATGGTTAGATGATGGATGGATGATGAGTAGATGGATAGAAGGAGATGGAGGGATGATGGGTGAGTGTATAGACAGATGATGGATGGATGGATGATGGGTGGACAGATGGATGATAGACAGATCCCTGTGGATTATATAGAGATCTCCAGCGTGCATTTAATTTATATGTAAATGATACCATCCTGCCTTGTCCTCTGTTGCTTGCTTTCATTGTTCACTTCACCAGGATGATCTTAAAACTCAATCAGTGCTGCTCTGTGAGGTTTAACCCTGCCCATAGATATTGCTCACCAGTATTTCAATGTATGAACACACGACAGTTTATTCATGATTCTTTGGTTAATAGAATTTTCCCCTAAATTTTTCTGTCCTAAGCAATACATACAAACTCACCCTCCTATCGTATTTGCATGGTGGACAAGTTCCTTTGGGGTAGAAAATCCAGAGTGGAAGAGCTGAGTCCCAGGTGTGTCTGACTTCGTCTTCCCTGGCCATAGCAACTGACTTTCTAGACCTCAGGGCAAAGTGCATAGTGGATGAGGCAGATTTCCTTGCTCATCAGTCTTGCTAGTGTCTGGTGTCAGACTCAATAGTTTTTCTTAATCTGATGGAAAAGTGACAGGATGTATTTATTAAATATTTTGATTTACTTTTGACTGGTTACTTGGGAGACGGAGTATCATTTTACAACTTACTGGCCATTGGAAATTCATATAGTCTGATCGTTTCTCTGTTAGGTTGCTTTATATATTCTGGCTATTAATCATTTATTTCAGTTATGTGTATTGAATTGCCTTCTTTTGGTTTTGGCTTGCTTGTTATTTTGCTTATGTTGCCTTTTTTCAACACAAACTTTATGTTTTTATTTATTAATCCTTTACTGGATAGAATGTGGTTTTCTCATCTTGTTTAAGAAATATTTCCCTATGCCCAAGGCCAAAATGCTATTTCTCCATGTTTTCCTCTAATAACTTGAAGTTTCTTGCCCACATGTAGATTTTTAGTCCCCCTGGTACTTATCATTGTGTAGGATGTGACGTAGTGATGTCAGTTGTCCCAGAACTTATTCCGTGGTCTCTCCTCTCCTCTGCCTTGTATCATTGCTCCTGTCATTTTACAAAAGCCACAAACATGAGAATCAGTTTCCAGGACATGTCTGGGTTTCAATTTGCATTTTTAGCCCAGGTCGGCATCGGTTATGCGAATTGGGTTTCCTCTTGCAGTGATTGACGAGTGTACTGGTGGGAGCAAGCCCAGATATGGAGCTAGATGGAAGAGGGAGGAATGAAGCATGTGCTTGTTTGTTAACAATGCTCCCGGGTGGCCAGGAGAAGGGAGCCTAAGTTGGGTTCATATATGGTAAGAAGGTGAAGCAGATGCTTAGGGTCATTTATACTTTTTCCTGGAAAAAGAAGCAGGATTATCACCAGCCATGAGCAGGACCAGTGTGGTGTCCAATGTACAAAGAGGAAAAACTCTTCCCTGAGGACAGTGGCAGGCTTTGGTTGGTAGTGAAGTTTCGCTGGGCTTTGTAAGCTTCTCTATTTCACACCCACTTGAAATCACAGGTTTCTGCGCCCGGTGCCTCACTCCAGATCAGCTGGCCAATTCCTAGCGTCCCCTCACTTGATCTCTTCCCTTGGCTGACTCATGAGTATAGCCCAGGGTCAAACCTCACCTGTGGATCTGAAAGTCCCCTGATGTTGATGATTTCATCCTGTTTTTCTTCCTCGTGTGAAACAACTGGATTAGCAAAGGGTGGTCACTTCCTAGCACCCTTATTTATAGAGACACAGTTGCCTTTTCTCAGGAAGAAAAGGAGGAGGCTCCAAGCCCTTGAGCCTCTTCACAGGTTACCATGGCCGGCCTCTCTGTTCTCGTACTATAATTAGGTGCTGTCAAGTCAGGTCCAAGTCATGGTGATCCTATGTACAACAGAACAAAATACTACCAAACACTGTGCCATGCACACCATCTTTTTATGTTTGAGTCATAAACATTATTGTAGCCACTGTGTTTCTTCTCATTTTGAGTCATGTCATGTTAGCCAATGGAGGTCCCATGGGCTTTTACTCCATTCCTGTCATTAAGGTCGACTCTACTTTGAAAGGGCTGGGTTTTAGTTCAGTTGTTAGAGTGCCGGTCTGTGCTCTCTGAGGCCCTTGGTTCAATCCCCAGCACCACAAAAATGGGAGATGGATGTGGCAATCCACTCCCAAAGGAATCCCAAAACAATCAGCCACTGAAAACTCTATGAGAGTTGCTTTGAATTAGATCTGACTCAATAGTACCTAACAACAACAACTACTACTTTGAGGAGGCAACTCTTCCCCAGTCATTTCTTGAATGCCTTCCAGCCTGAGGGCTCATTTTCCATTTTCTCTGCTATTCATAGGGTTTTCAATGGCTAATTGTTTCAGGAGTGGGCTGTCCAGTCCTTCTCCCTAGTCTGTCTTAGTCTGGAAGCTCAGCTGAAACCTGTCCACCTGGGATGGCCTTGCTGTTATCTGAAATACCAGTGGCATAGCTTTCAGTGTCACAGCAACATGCAAGCCTCCACAGTAGGACAAACTGACAGACATGTGGGGATTTCTCTTACTAGAACAAGAAAAACAAAGCCGTATCTTGCTCCTCTGTGTCCAGGAGATGAAAAATTATAACAGATCACTGGAATGGGTCCCCCATTTCTGTCTTATAAAGTGATAAGAGGGCCCATGCCCCGCTGCATGTCCAGAGGATGCTTGTGGGTGGTGGGAAAGGTCCTCTGTTGTCTGCCCTTGAACCAAGGGCCCTTCTGACTCAGACTCCCCACTTTGGAGGTGATATCAAATGCTGTTCAGGTTAGGAAATTAAGGGCCAGTAACCTTTCCAACTGATCTTGGGCTATGAAACCCCCTCTCATAAGTAGTCAAAGGATCCCCATAAAGCCTAGTCCAGAACGCTGACACCTTTAACTATGGAATAGGATGAGCCCACATGTCAAAGAATCCCGACAGACCCCCATACTCATTATTAAGTGCACATTATTCAGTGCATTATTCAGTACACTCATTATTGAGTGTAGCCCGGACTGGCTGAGGTGCATTCTTTTCTAGATGATACCATTGTAGCCCTGCCCCTTCTTTCTGAGCCTCACTTGAGTCATTTACAATTTCACTGGCAAGCAAGCTTTTGCCTCAAGTGTACCAGGGCATTCAGCAGTAAGAATTTCTACTAAATATAACCCACAGCCATCTGTGCGTAGTAACCATGGCTCTTTGGGATCAGGTGCTGAAAACTTGAGGCTCTCACAAACACTCTATTAAGGGTGACACATTTCTTATCACACTTTTATTTACATGCTAAGGAAATGTTTCGTTGCTCCTTAGACTTTAAAATAGCTCCCTTTCAGGTGTTTGCAACAAAGGTGAATAATCTGAGATTTATTTCGGAGCACGATAGGCAACAATTTTAAATCTTATCTGCCAAATCACCTCTTTCTATTGACGAACTATAATCAGCCTTCAAAATAAATAAGGGCACACGTGGAACAATGAAATGAGAGTAAAGCCTTAATTTCCCACCATTAGTGGGGAATAAAATCTCTTTCGTGCATGAATGGATAAAACAGTAGGGCCATTTAGAGGGGCGTTTTTAGAGGAGAGGAGTGTAGAAAACTTCCCATGGAAGACAGCCGCCTTCCTCCTCCACTTCCCACCCACATTCATGAGTCCTTTTTCCATTCACATTAGGGGGAATGTGTTAATGAATAACCATGTTTCTGCAATCTGTAGCCAATGTCCTGAAACCTCAAAGCTTGGCCATACCATAGGGCACTCTAGCACAGGGGCAGGAGAATGAAAAGGAATTGGATGTTGTCTCTTCTACCGGAGGAGAAGTTCTGAAGAGAAGCAGGGGCCCAGTGGTGTTGGTGAAAATGGCAAGGTTCTCAGGGATGCCCATGGCTGCCCCACACACCACTAAGCTAGGCCAGAGGACGGGTGTGCAGAGGGAGCGCCACCTGCTCCACCCCTCTTGCTCTTCCTTCCCATCACAAAATCCTGTTGGAAGAAGCCTGCGCCATGGATCTATGGCCCCGGGCAGGAATGAGTTGGGGGTTGCTAGCTCTGCCTACAGCCATCCCTCACAGACAGCCCTGGGAGGTCAGGGAGCCCATGGCCAGAAAGGCTGCATGTTTCTCCTCTCCACATAGACAGGCGAAGGACATGGGCATGCTGGGAAACCTCAGTCACTCTCAGTCTCCTCAGTGGAAAGTTCTCGATCATATTTCTACGTGGTGGTGGAATCACTGCTGGGTTGAATCAGGAAACAGGGACAAATCACTTGGCCAGATATTGGCACATAGTAGGTGCTTGTTAAGGTCCAGCTGCTTAGTCAGTGCCCTTTGCCACTCTTCTATGCCCAGGAGTGCAGAAGAACTGGAGAGGACTTATTCCACCTGCAAATACTGTCTTCATTTCCAAGCAAAACCTCAAAACAAGGAGCAGACACATTCCACAGATACCTGGGTCCTGGCTCACAAATGTGCAGTTTCTCAGTGCCTATAAAAATTATGTTTATTCTACACCATAGTCTGTTACATGTGCCATCGCACTACATCCATGAAAAACAGTGTATATACCTTCATTAAAGATACTTTATTATGAAAATTGGTAACGATCTTCTGAGCCTTTGGTGAGCTGTACTCTTATTGCAGAGCCAATCAATAATCAATATTGAGACCATAGAATACAAAAGAGCTTTATTTGGGGGTCCCAGGAATTTCAACTCAGGAGACAGAGATTTTGGTGGAATTCCAAGAGTACTCTGAAGAGAGAACGAGGGCTGAGGTTTAAGAAGGCAAAGCCCACAATCATGCATGCCACTTCGAAAGCATGATGGCTAGTAGGAGAAAGGCTTGGAGCTCATGAGTAGGTAGCTAACTGATGAAAAACAGCCTCTGGTTACTGCTCCTGAGCAAATTGGGGAGCCTGCAGTTAGAGAAAGGAAGCCCTGTGTTGCCCGTCAGGTGACCCCTGGGTTTAGTTTTTGAGCATTCTCTGAACAAAGCAATTCTTAGGCAGAATGCTCCAAGACTTCATGGCTGACAGAATGGAAGGTCTTGCCTGGATACTGATGGATGCTGACTGTTGTTGTTGCTAGGTGCCATCGAATCAGTGTCCAACTCATAGCAACTCCATGTACAACAGGCGAAACACTATTGTCAGTGCTTCTGTGCTATTCATAGGGTTTTCAATGGCAGATTGATTTTTGGGAGTGGGTTGCCAGGTCCTCCTCCCAAGCCTACAGCACCTGGTGTTCCCAGGCGGTCTCCCATCCAAGTACTGACCAGACCCGACCCTGCTTAGCTTCCAAGATCTGATGGGATGGGATGCCACAGGGCTATAGCTGCAGGTACAGACTGATTAGCATGGTGCTTATTGAAAGATGAGGTAGAGAAACAATCTTTTTTCTTTTTTTTTTCTTTCTTTTTTAATGGTATTTAGGGGTTGAACCTGGGCCTCACACTGTGCGAATGCTCTACCATTAGGCTGCACCCCCAGCCATTTTTTATTTTTATTTCAAGTCGAAGTCTTGCTAAATTAGGCAGGCTTCCTCTGGGCCTCGAATTTGCTATCCTCCTCCCTCCTGCTTCCACCCCTCAAGTTGCTGAGATTATAGGCATGCACCACCACACCCAGCTGACAATTTCTTGAAATAAGATGGCAATGAAGTTTGCTACATTGATTGACTTTTCCTTTTGCAAAAAATCTCTCTTTAGGGTATTATTCTATTTGATAGTATTTTACACACAGTAGGACTACTTTAAAAATTGGAGTCAGTCCTTCCGAGCTCTTCCACTGCTTTATCAACTATGTTTATGTGCTGTCCTAAATCTTTTCTTGTGGTCTCAACAATGATCACAGCCCCTCCACCAGGAGAGGAGCCCATCCCTTTGCCTCTCCTCATTCATAAGAAGCCACCTCTCTCGTCTGTCGAAGTTTTATCATAATACTGCCATCACTCCCTCAGGTCTTCAGGCCCCATTTCCAATTCTAGTTCACTTGCAGTTGCTGCCACATTGGCAGCTACTTCTTCCACTGAAGTCACCCACTGGGGCTGGAATCAACTGCTTCCAAACCCCTATTACTAATGGCTTTTCAGCCTCCTTCCATGAGTCACAAATATTCTTAACAGCATCTAGAGTGGTGAATCCCTTCCAGAAGGTCTTTATTTTTCCCAGATCCATTACAGGAATCACTATGGCAGCTATGCTATTGTTGTGAGGTGCCATTAAGTCATGTCTGATTCATAGCAACCCTCATAGGGTTTTCAATGGCTGATTGTTTTGAGATTCCTTCAGGAGTGTATTGCCACGTCCTTCTCCCATTTTTGTGGTGCTGGAGATGGAACCCAGGACCTCAGAGCATGCAGAGCAGTGCTCTACTAACTAAGCTAAACCCCAGGTCATGCAGCTATAGCCCTACAAACTTTATTTCTTAAATAATGAGGCCTGAAAATTGAAATTATTCCTTGACCCATGGCCTGCAGTGAGGGTGTCATGTTAGTGGGTAGAATAACCACGTTAATCTCATTGTGCATCTCCATCAGAGCTCTGGGGTGATCAGGTGCCCTGGGAATGAGCAGTAATATTTTAACAGGAATCTTTTCATTCCTGAGCAGTAGATTCCAATGGTAGACTTAAAATATTCAGTAAGCCACATTGTACACAGATGAGCTGTGTACACAGATGAGGCTTTGTCATTGCATTTGTAGAGCACAGATGGAATAGATTTAGGCTGGTTCTTAAGGGCCTAGGATTTTTGGGATGGCAGGTGAGCATCGGCTCCTACATACAGGCGCCAGCTGTGTTAGCTCCTAATAAGAATCACAGCTCAGCCTTGGAAGCCAGGCCTTGGCGTCTCCTCTCCAGCTGTGAAAGTCCTAAGGGAATCTTCTTCCAACAAAGGCTCCTTTCTCCACACTGAAACCTGCTGCCGAGCCTGAACCTTCACTGATGCTCTTAGTGGCCTTGGGATAACTTGTTACAGCCTCTGTCTCAGCACTGCTGCCTCACCTGGCACTCAGACGGATCTTCCCTTAAACCTCCAGAGCCAACATCTGCCAGCTTCAAACTTGTCTTCCACAGCCTCCTCACCTCTCTCAGCCTTCACAGAATTGAAGAGAGCCATGGCATTGCTCTGGATGAGGCGTGGTGTAAGGGACTATTGTGGCTGGTTTGGTCTCCTGTCCAGATCACTAAAGCTTTCTCCATAACAGACACAGTGCTGTTTCACTTTACCATTTGTATCTTCACTGGAGCCGTATTTTTTACTTATTTGGTTTTTGTAGGAATGAGGGCTGTTGAATCCAGGGCCGCATGCATGCCAGCTAAGTGCTCTGCCCTGGAGCTTCACCCCTAGTCCCTGTTTTATGTTTCGAGAGACTGCCTCACTAAGTTGTGCAGGCTGCCTCTGGCCTGGAACTTGTGATCCTTAGCCTCCAGAATTGCTGGGATTAGAGGCATGTCCAGTGCCCAGCTGGAGAAGTACCCTTGACTTCCTTCTAGAATTGCTCTTTGTGTTCACAACTTGACTAACTCATGCAAAAGGTCTGTCTTCAGCCAAACTGGGCCTTTGCCGTGCCTTCCTCACTAAGGTTAGTCATTTTTAGCTTTTTATTTAAAGTGAAAGCTGTGAGACTCTTCCTTTCATTGAGTTTCAGGATAGAGAGGCCCAAAGGGAGGGTGGGGGGACCACTGGCCAATGGAGCAGTCAGAACCCAGACCGCTCTGGCCAGTTAAGTTCATGTGGTACAGGTGAAGCTTGTGGCACCCTAAAACAACTACAACAGTAACTTTATAGATCACAGATCGCTACTACAGACATAAACATAATGAAAAATTTTAAATATCACAAGAATTACCAAACTGTAACACAGAGACATGGCGTGAGCACCTGCCGTTGGAAGAACATCGCCCATGGACTCGCTCAATGCAGCTGCACTAAGCCTTGACTTTGTGGCAGATCTGGTGTCTCCGAAGCCCCGTGAGAGGCCAGGGTCTGCACACCACGTCCTGCCAAGCTGACCACCCCAGGCTCTTCTGTGAGTTTATTCTTTACCATGCGGAAGTTTTGTCGTCAGTAAGGAAAGACCACTTCCTCCTCAGCAGTTTGCGTACACTGGATAATGGCACAGAGGACCCAGCAAAGAGGGAACCGGCCTTTTGCTGCTGCTTCTCTGCAAGGTAACGAGAAACATTAAAAATGCATTTGTCCCTGATAGGTTGAATTCATTTTAACTGGCATAAATAGGACAGATGAGCTATTCAAATGTCTGAAGAGCACCATATAATGAAATATTGATCATCTTCTCATGACTCTGGCAGAAAGGGCCAATAATTTGTTTTCTCTCGGCATTAGTATTTGGTGGCACCAATAATGAATTATATATGGAAAGCTCATATCCGGCACCCAGCTTTATTTACCCATATAGTTGGAAGCTCGTCTATCAAAATTTAGAGAAGGAAAAGATATAGCTCTAAATTCATAATGCTTAAAGGATCCAGAATTGATACTACATATTTTCTTTGGGTATTGGTGATTAACAACCCACTTTTAAAGGTTTCCTAGGATTATTCAGTCTTGATAATGGCTTATTAGTATTATTTTTGTTTTAAAATTCAGAGATATGTCAAGACTGGCTGCTTCTATAACTCACCTTTAAAATAAAATGTGGAAGGCATAGCCCCTGTGGGGCTGCAGAGCATTGTGGGTGAATCCTGGCCAGAGTGAAACTCTGTGCTTCCCTTGGAGAAGACACGGTGGGTGTGGATCTTATTTCATGACATGTCTTTGAAAACCCTGAATCAGTAGGCTTTTCCTTTGCCTCAAAGAAAGCTCACAATAGACGTTCCAGATCCCCGAAATGTAATATGTGGATGGGGATGGATTTTGTTACTTCTCTCTCCAGAGAACTTAGAAGCTTTTTGTCTGACACTGAATTTTCAATTCACGTAAAGGTGACTTTTCAAGTAACAGGATTGAAATTCCGCCCAGGCACCATAATCTTCACTCCTCAGCCTGCTTCCTGGCCCGGGAAGCACCCCCACAGGCTGGTGCCCTGCAACACACCCCTCAAGATCTCATCCCATCACCCACACACGTCCTAGCTTGGGTCCCAGACCCACAGCTCATCGTATATCATGTGTTTTCACAGCTCTGGAGTGTACTTTCCTCACTGGTGGGAAAAAAAGTTAGGTACTTTGTTATTGCTGCTCTTATGTTGTTGTTGTTGTTGTTGTTGTTGTTGTTGTTGTTAGGTGCTGTAGAATTGGGCCCAACTCTCAGCGACCCAATGTACAACAGAACCAAATACTCCCAGACACTGTGCCATGCCCAGCACTATATCAATGCTTCTCAGCTATTCATAGGGTTCTCAATGGCTGATTGTTTTGGGAGTGGGCTTCCAGGTCCTTCTCCCTAGCCTGCAGCACCCAGTATTCCCAGGTGGTCTCCCATCCGAGGATTAACCAGGCTGACCCTGCTTGGTTTCCGAGATCAGGTGGGATCAGATGCTGGGGTGCTATGGCTGCAGACACTGCTGTTGTGATCTCCCGTGAACACACAGCGTTGTTAAAGAGTCACGGGTCAATGTTGTAAATGGGACCCCACGCCGATTTCCAAGTCTGCCTCCTTCCAAAACCTATGTGGCAGGATGATTTCCGCATTCGCCTGAAATACCAGTGATGGTCCTCTCCCTACTCCTGCCCCACCCCAATGACCACCGACTCCCTGGAATACCCTGATTTCTTCCTTCTGACAGCACCTTCAGTATGTCAGTATGTCCTGTTTCCTGCATGCTGATGCCCCTGAATGTCAGCCCACCACCTTGCTTGTAGTCACTTCCCTGGGGCCAGGAGCCATCCTGGGCCCTTTCCCCAGGTCTGGCTCCTTCGGCCCATTCTGTACCCTCTGACCAGAACTATCTTCTATAACCACAAATCTAACAGAGATGTTGCCTTAACAGGTTCCCCAAAAGTTGAAAATCCTAACAAGGCACCAGCCTGCCTGGGCCCCTGCCTCTCTGGCTCACACCTGGATGTCCGTCTCTTCATTCAGTTCCTTCACAAGCCATGAATTGGTCCCTTCTAGCTGGCACCCCATTCCCTCCACTCTTGCATTAACTTGCCCTCCATGCTTCACACCACAGCCTAATCCTTCCCTGACCAAGGAGGAAGGCCTTCCCTGAGCACACAGCCACCCCTTTCCAAGCTTCCTGCAGGTTCCCGAGACCCTTATGGCATTCTTCCTCACCTCATCAATGTTTATTCTCTTCTCCTTGGATTGAAAACTCCATGTTCCCTAATGCTGGGGCAAAAATCAGGAGTGAATAAGATTTTTCAGTGGGAGAGGACTTTCCAAATCTCCAGGACTCAACCCTGACACAGAGGAAGAAAGGAGCCATGGACCATAGAGACCAGCCTGTGTGAGGCCCATCAGCACTCCATGCAGGAGGTTCTGCCTGCCATTTTGTCTGTGGATATTGATAGAAAAGAGAAAAGATATTCCAGTCTTTAAAAAACTGCTGGTCAGAGCAGAGCAAATGAAAGACCCCATCTCCCAAATGGCCTGCTACTAAAAAGTGAGTTTGGTTGTCTTCTGTGTATGGAACCAAACCCAAGTAGTGTTTCCACAATAGGGGGCAAGCCCAGCCTCCTTGGGCAAATGTAGGTGCTGAGAGAGCCGAGGGCAGCTCTGCCTGGCTTCAAGGCACCCAGGACAGGACAGCTCGTGTCGGCTGCCTGCACCTTCCAGTCCAGAGGCAGCAGCTCCGCTCACTGTGCTTGGACAGTGCATTCCCCGGACACAGTTCACCTCAACTACAACACAAGTTGGGTGCAAGAGTAAAGTCTTGCTCTCCTTACCCTTCCCTTAGAAACCACAGGGTGGCCAGATGCCCAGCCTAGGTCAGAAGGTCCACTACCTCGTTTTCCATAATTATTGATGTTAGGTGCCATCGAGTCAGTGTCTGACTCATAGCAACCCTATGTACAACTGGCGAAACACTATTGTCAGTGCTTCTCTGTTATTTGTAGGGTTTTCAATGGCTGGTTGTTTTTTGGGAGTGGGTTGCCTGGTCCTTCTCCCAAGCCTACAGCACCTGGTGTTCCCAGGCAGTCTCCTAACCAAGTACTAACCAGGCCTGACCCTGCTTAGCTCCTGAGATCTGACGGGATCAGACTCCATGGTGATACAGCTGCAGGCAGTTTTCCATAACAGTGATTCATTATCAACACTAGCAGTGCAATTGACAGATCAGAAGCCATCAATGTGGTAAGTACAACGTGATTCCACTTATTTATTTATTTTTACGTTATACTTGAACAAGGTGGGAGAAGATGGAAGTTGGAGAAGGTTGTTTGTTATTCGACAGAACTGTAGTCATGGGCCAGGACTTCACATCACTTTTATTATGTGTTCTGAGTAAGACACAACCGTTAATAAGACACGTGGCACACTAGTGGGCCATAAGGAACATAGTTTGTTTGCTGTAATGCAAGAGGCAAACCCCACGGTCACTAAGCTGGTCCCAACAGCATCTCCAGCCTTCTGGTCCATCTTTGTAAAGAGGAGTTCATCAGGTGGGGGAAGGCACTTAGCTGCCCATTATTTTAAAAAGCTGTGGAGAGAACTGTGCTCCACCCCTTCTCTGACCTGCAGGACAGAACTGCAGGCCAGAACTGGATCTCTGAAGCCAGGCAGGTTGCAGCAGCTCCTCTGGGAGGTAGCCGGCCCTCGCCTACCACTCTGCAGCACATTCTTCTGTTGTCATCTGAGGGTCTTACCTGTCCCCAAGTGAGCTCTGCACCAGCACTGGCCCCCAAGCAAGAGGGTGGACCTGGTCTGGTGTTCAGCCAGCACCCCAGCAGATGGTGCTCTTCCCTCTGGCTTCTCACCAGCCCAGAGGGGAGGTGCCCTGGTGGGTGGGGAGGTGACTGGAGGGTCTCCACCTGGAAGGCAGCAAGCCTGGGTGGGACAGAAGAAAGCAGGCACATGTGGACCGCAACAGGATGACAAGCTGGGAAGTGCGACTCATCAGGTGCTATGATTCTGGCAGGCAGAGTAAGTTTACTGGACCTTGCTTGTATTGCCAGCAAAGATCAGAAATTTTGCCCACGGGCAAAACAAGAAGTTTCAAAAAAGCCTTTACCTAAATCTGTGATTTTCCAGAAGGTCATCCCCACCGCGGTGCAGCCTGACTCTTTGGAATCAGACTCTCCAGGATGCCAGTCCTGACCCCTCCCCCCCCAATGACTGGACAGACCAGGTGACCTTCGGCCTTGGCCTCCCTCGCCTCTGGCAACCATCTCACATTCTGAACAGAAACATAAATGGAGCCACCTCTCCCAGAGGCTGAAGATGAGCGGAGATCATTCCCTAGGAAACTGCGACACCTCAACCCTGTACCCGCTGATAGCAGCACCTGGCTATGATTATCACAGTCATGCAGGTGCCACCTGATAGGTGCCAGGTGCTAGGATGCGTGAAAGGCACAAGGGAATCACAGATATTTATGATATGGTCTATGACATCAGGAAATACACAACTTTTTATTTTTTATTTTTTAGGAAGAGAAGCATACCAAAAAGATCCAAACCTATGGAGGTGATGCATGGACACCAAAGGAGAAAGGTAATGCAGGCAATGTTCCCACGGGGTGAGGCAGAGGGGGATGGAGGCCAGGGAACTCAGGCAGCAGAAGGCTGGGATTTACCTAGAGTTTATGAGCAGAAAAGGGCATTTGTGACTTGGAGGTAGACCCGCGGGGCTGAAGTGGTGACTGAGAGAGAGGTGAGAACACCGGCCCCCCTGGCTCAGACCTCTGAGCACCCCAGCAGTCTGACCTTCACCCCAATGTCAGACCAGTCCTGTGGAAGTGGGAGGGGCGGTGGCTCTGCAGACCAGAAGGGGCCTGACCACGAGTGGATGAAGAAGAGGCAGGGTGGGGTCTGCAGCCCAGCAGCTCCTTGAGTCCTTCCCTCTCTCTTAATGGGTGTGTTCGATGCGGCCGCCCATGCTGGGAAGCCACAGAGAAGCCAGGGGCCCACAGGGGAGGTGAGCAGGTATGTGGCCAGAGGGGGTGCAGGGAACTGGAGAGGCAGGGAGGTGGGGGTGGGGCGGAGGCAGTGTGGGGACAGTGCTGCAGAGGGCCTGGCACAGGCAAGGGTGGCCAGGTGGAGCAGAAGGGACTGGCCCGGAAGCACAGATTGCAGGTGAAAACTCAGCCACAAACAGGTGCAGAAAGGGCAGAGAGGCACAGAGAGCTCAGCTCACTGTCACCTGACCCTGGCCAGTGAGCTCTGTTCTCTGAGGGCTGACCCGCTCCTCAGCCTTCATTTCCCAATGGTGACCTCCAACAGCAGAGAGTGCAGGTGACCAGAAAGCAGCTGCTGGGGTCCTGCCGCCTGGACAGCATCTGAGGTCTGCAGACAGACCCCTGGAGGGTGCACACCTGTCCTGGTTTCCCCTTTGTCCCTGTGCCAAAGGAATGGTCATTTACTGACATGGTTACTCAAGTCAACCTTCCACTGGCTATTATATCAAACTTTAAAAATCAACAAGTAAAATAATTCTCTATTTTTAAATGCATCCTTGTCTTGATTAATATTCTGCATGAAATCATGATTTAGTAATAATAGGCAAAACTGTTTTCCTGATAAACATTACAATTGACACACAATTCTTTATTCAAAATTGTTTTATCACATGCCACCCCCTGTGAGAAACACACACACACACACTCAAACATAAAAAGAACCACTAATAACCCACTGCCCAGACTTAGGGATCAGCAGGTCACAGGACAGAGGTAGAGGTCAGCAGCGCTTTTCCTGGCTTTGGGCAAAAAGCCACGATGTTCTCCTCCCTGCAGAACAGAGCCTCACCTGCTGCTTTTCCTACTGGGGTGGCTGCGTGTGCTCCGTGGCTCCAGCCCTGTGCGGCGGGCTGTGAGGGTTGCAGGTCTGCGGCCCGCCTTTCTCCCTGGCTTCTGCGCTCATGCTGCTCTCTTCACACAGCGCTGACCTGGCAGCCGGCCACGTGGTGTGTGTGACAAGTCCCCCATTGCTGCAGTGCTCTGTGGTATCCTCTGTGTCAGCACGGCGGAGAAGCCTCAGGCTGGAGGTTTTCACAAAAGTGCCATCTAAACACAGACCTCACCCACTTGTCCCCCTCCGCCCTGGCCGGAGGAGGTGGCTTCCTTCAACTAGAAATATCTTAAAATAGGATTGTAGATGGAATCTTCAGTCTGTGAAAATACGTGGAGATTACCTCAACCAAGCCTCCGTTTGACTCAGAGCTGTGCCCAGGCACTCCGTCTCCTCATCAGAACTGAAGCCAAGTTTGTTCTAAGCAGCTGAGTATGAAGTGCTTATCACAAAACAGCTTCTATTTTAAAAATAGAGTGGGACCCCAAATCCTATGAAGGCTAAAATGAAATTAGCTCAGTCCTTCATTATAAACTTAGGGCAAAGCCTTTGGAAAGAAGTTGTTGTTGTTGTTGTTGTTAGGTGTTGAATTGGATCTGACTCACAGCTACCTTATGTACAACAGGACAAAACACTACCCAACACTGTGCCATGCACACAATCTTTTTGTGTTTGAGCCCATTGTTGCGGCTACTGTGTTTCATCTCATTTTGAGCCTTGCTACATTGGTAACTGGAGGTCCCAGGGACTCTACTCCATTCCGATCATTAAGGTCAACTCTACTTTGAAGAGGCAACTCTTCCCTAGTCATTTCTTAAATGCCTTCCAGCCTGGGGGCCTCATTTTCCAGCACTATAGTTGACAGTGTTTCTCTGCTATTCATAAGGTTTTCAATGGCTAATTGTTTTGAGAGTGGGCTGCCACGTCCTTCTCCCTAGTCAGTTTAGTCTGGAAGCTCAGCCGTGGGTGACCCTGCTGGTATCTGAAATATCAGGGGGCATAGCTTTCAGCATCACAGCAACATGTAAGCCTCCACAGCAGGACAGATACGTACAGGTTATTGTTGCAGCGTGCCATCAAGTCAGGTCCAACTCATAGTGACCCTATGTACAACAGAACGAAAGATTATCTGACACTGTACCATGCATATGATCTTTTTTATACTTAAGCCCATTGTTGTAGCCATTGTGACAATCCATCTAGTAATTCTCAAGGTTACCAGAACCCTCAACTCCAAAATTCCACTCCTTGACATTTATGCTCAATTACTGCTCTAACAAAACAAGAGGAGATATATGTACATGAAATTATTAACTGCAGCATTGTCTTAATATGGTATAAATACGGTAACTCAAATTACTAGAGAAATATTGATAAAAGAGAACATCTGAGGTGCTCTAAATTTAACGCCAGGCTAGAGGACAGAGGGGAGGAGAAATGGAGGTTCATCAGTTAAAAGCTATGAGTCAGGAACAAAATGTGTGTATGTCAGAACCTTAGCTCAAACCCCATCACCCCTACCTCAAGGCACCCTGCCTCCAGCCCCTGTGTCCTCTTACCATGCCAAACAATCCACAAGCAAAGCCCACTTACCCTGTGGCCTGCCCTCCTATCCCAGAGCATTGCACCTTCTTGCTGTCCTGCCCTGTGATCTATAGCCAATGTAGTTCACTGCCAACCATCAACGTTTTCCTTCCCAAAACTTTCCTTATAAAAGCATGCTCTTAGCCCTGGTCTAGCAGACATATTTCCAACTACTACCTAACCCGGCAGGTGGTAGCTACAGGAACTTGTCCCAGAACTTGGTCCTGTTCTGGTGATCATCTGTAAGAGCTCCATAAACTCTTTTATTTCAAAGATCTCTCCATCTCAAGAGTTTGGGTTTAGTAGTATTTTCAGAAGTTGTAAACTGCACATCACAATGAGAGCATACTATCTATCCATCCGCTGGGGTTTAGCTCAGTTGGTGGAGTGCTGCTCTGTACACTCTGAGGCCTTGGGTTCAATCCCCAGCACCACAAAAATGAGAGAAGTACCTGGCAGCCCACTCCCAAGACAACCCCTAAATAATCAGCCATTGAAAACCCTATGAATAGCAGAGAAGCCCTGACAATAGGGCGGGTCATGGAAGCATCGGGGAGAGTTTCGTTCTATTGTACACAGGGGTTGTTATGAGTCAGACCTGGCTCACAGACACTTAACAACATCTATCCACCAACATGATTACAAAAGCTACAGAAGAGTGAAAAATGCAACATAGTATGCCATACAGATTGCAGTCATGAAAAGCCTGCACTCACAGCTTGCCATAGAGACAGAGCTGGAAGCAGAGAGTGTCCAACCACAGAGCCCTGTTCTGAGAAGTCGGCTCCATCGGCTGACAACCTGCAAGAACCAAAGAACAAAGAACAGCATTGGTCAGCAGGGGAATCTTTTCATTACATATCAGTAAAGAAATAAAAGAGACCACAGAACAGTGGGAAAACCCACTTTGTAAGAAGGGTCTACAAGCACACAAACACAGCTGGACTCTCGCAGACAACAATTGTCAATATTTTAGTTACTTTTTTCTTGTGTGTATATTTTTAAATTCTGTGTCAAATTATCTCTGAATTGTGCTTATTATTATAAAAGTATTATAAAAATAAACTGTCATGATAAAATTTTGATAGCTATTTGTCTTTTAAAATATACAGGCACATAAATTCCAAAATTGGAAATGAAAATATTTGTACTAATATGTTTTTAAAATTGGTATTAGGGGATTTAATATTGTCTTTTAACTTGCATTTTAATTAAAAATAAAAAATAGATTATGCGCATTTTCTTCCCTCTTACATAAAAAGCCTTCCTAGGGGTTCAGATTATGCATAAACATAGCATGTGTGTACATGTGAAGTACAGATAATTTTATTTGAATTAATGTATTTAGGAAGCTTCTTTCATGAACAGCTATCTCACCATAGTGAAAACATTCAGAGCATAAACAGCATAAATAAGCAAAATGAAAAAAATTATTGTACTGTTTACCAACAGATCTATAATTACAAAATAAATTAACCATGAAATGAAACACTTTGGGTTTTCTGCAATATTGTTATGAGAGGCTGGGTAAATTTTTTTCAAATTAATTCTGAGAAAGCTTGAAAATGAAATATTTCAAAGGGCACTGCAATATTTCTTAAAATATCACAACACATCAGTGTGACTTGGAAATGTACATTTCCATTTGCAAAGTCAAGGCGCAAACTGGCTGGTCATTCTGAAGAACAGGCTGGGAGGGCATGAAAGAGAATTATTCCAGCACATGGAAAGTCTCTGCTGTCTGCAAGTAACAGATCCAGGTTTGAAGAGAGATGCTTTCTTTATTCACCCCTGAAGCCAGGCCTTGAAATCTCACCTCAGGTCCATGGAAACAATAGTATGAGAGCCTGACCTGCTTCCCTTTCAAACAGAGAGTTCCGGTGTCTAGCCAGCCGACATGAAGATGGCCCCACAGGGCAGCTGCCTCCAGGTGAGTTTGCTGGACACGGAGCAAAGGCACTGGCCTGCACCTTCCTGTGCCTGGGCAGCCCTTCCGCCCCACCTGCCCCCCTGCAAGTGTAGGCATGGGCCCAGGCTCTCCTGGCTGGAGATTCAGCAGATTAGGGTATCCGTGTCCCCAGGGAACAGTGGCTCCTTATTTCTTTACTTCTAAGAAGACAGCACATGAAAACCAAATCTCGGGAACCCAAGTGCAGTCCCATCTCTGAAATCTCACAGGGCACACCCCACAGTTCATCCCTGTATTCATGTGGCTCTATACATGCTTCTGCTCCTTCCGTCTGGGGCCTCACTTTGCATCTGACATCAAACTTGTGGCTTCCTTTCGTGCATGCTTGTTATTGGAACCAGAGCGTGCATGAACCCCTCTTGTGCCGTGCAAGGAAAAAATCAATCTGGGAACGATGGGTGGGATCTCGGCCATGAAGCCCGCTTCTTCTGACCAAGAAGGCTGCATTGCTGTGCCTTGGGCTCTGGCAGCACAATGCCTTCCCCATTCAAAAAGGTCTCCAAGGGGCTCACCATAGACACTCAAAGCCCTTGGATGAGGCTGATGTCCTGTTAAAGGCCCTCGAAGCTCAGAGATGAGGGTGATCCAGTGTGGCCGCTTAGCCGGCTAGAAACAGAGCCTTTGCCAGGAGGTTAATTGAAAAAGTCAGTTAGAATGAGAGATCACTGAAATTACACATGCAATCTAAAAGTGTGTATTTTAACTTCCAAGAGAAAAAAGCACTTTTATTAGCCAAGCTTTAGAAACTGCACCAAGGCCTTTTGAGTCTAGCACCCCTGGTGACAGGTCCTAAGTGTTTTTCTTTCATAAGCCTCTGGCCACAATCAGAATGCAGTGTCCATGTTTGACAACCTATTTCTTTTAACTGCACTATAATGGAAACTGATACCCTACCTCCACAAGAGCCCGGTCCTTCTTGGTGGCAGCCCCCCCTCCCCCCAGTCCTGCACAGTTTCTGCTTCCATGCCTGATCGGACCCCACTTTCTCTTTGGCAGCTCACTCTCCAGAAAGTCCTCTTTTTACATTCCCATTCCATTGGCTTACATAGTATTTAGTCAAATTATGTAATTGCAATAAGATGTGCATTGCAGCAAGTGATTTGGGAACAAGCACAACTGAATCTCAGTAAGCAGCTACTTTGGCTGGGGGCATCAGAAGGGCCCGGGTACCTGCGCATGGGCTATGGGTGATGGGCTCTCAGCGGGTGGGGTCTGTCCAAACCCTGAGGGAGAAGTTGAAAGGGGCTGCTGCCTGGGAAGTCTGTTGTGCTAACCAAGGCCTCTGTTGCGCCTCTGTTCACCATCAACGTGCCACCATGGAAGTCCGGAAGACCCAAATCCAGGCTGCCCACAGGCCTGCCACAAGCATCGTGCATTCCTGCCTCAGTCCAGGTGACCTGAAGCATCCCTCCACCTCCTCCTG
Organism: Pedetes capensis; assembly: GCA_007922755.1. Taxonomy (NCBI): domain Eukaryota; kingdom Metazoa; phylum Chordata; class Mammalia; order Rodentia; family Pedetidae; genus Pedetes; species Pedetes capensis. The sequence goes on from VMDO01007911.1 coordinate 50,168, forward strand.
GTCAGTGCTCGAGGCTCCATGGCTTCTGCCGCCACAGCACCAAGCCTGTGTCTGGGGGAGTGAGAGGTCTGGAGCAGCAGGTGGCTCTTCAGCCACTGTGGCCTTGCCCTAACACTTTGCTATCTGCTAACTGACCGCCTCCAAAAATTCAAAGTGCCATACACTGAAGTTCCAACCCCCAGGCCCTCAGGACGCACCTGTGTTTGGAGACATAGTCTTTAAAGAGGCGATTAAGTTAAAAACTACACAGAAAACACACTTAGCAGTAGAATACTGAAGTCAGGAGCAAGGTAAGAATGTTAATGTCAGTATTATTCACATGGCACTGAGGGTTCCAGCCAAACGATAAGATATGAGAAGGAATGGGTACAACCTCACAGAAAATAGACTCTGTCAGCATCTGCCACAACTAAGGAGAGGCGTGTGACTCTGACTTCCTAGCCAGCCTAAATTGGGGTTTGCACGGCAACAGCTACATGTAGGAATGTTAAATCCATGTGATTGATGGTCGTCAACAACTGGACACAATTCAAATGGCCATGATTCAAGTGATGTTCAGTACACTCATATATTGGAATACTATGGAATAGGAATCAACAAACTCTCTGTAGATGACTAGGTAGTAAATAGTTGAACAGAGAGGCAAAGCCATGGACACTATCTGGGTATGTACATCAGCATTTCATTGTGTGAAACCATTCCTAGTTCAAGAGGCTGTTCAGAAATAGTGCTAGGCTAGATTTAGCCCCTGGGCTGTGGCTTGCCAAACTCTGCTACAAGTAATGAAAAAGAACAAACTTCTGTTACACACAGCACTCTGGACTAATTCCACAGGCCCACTGCCTGGAAGATGTCAGTTGCAAACCTGAACATGTGTAACTCCATTGTGTGAAGTTCAAAACCACAGGGAAGCCGGCCTGTGATCCCAGCAACTTGGGAGGCAGTGGCAGGAGGATCTCAGGTTCAAGGCCAGGGGCAGTCTGTGTAACTTAGCGAGACCCTATCTCAAGATATAAAAAATGGGCTGGGGGTACAGCCCAGTGGTAGAGCACTTGCAAAGTATGTGTAAAGCCCTGGTTCAACTCCCAACAAACAAACAAACAAACAACAAAACAGCAAGCTCTGGTGATAAGAGAAGGAAGGGAGGACACTTTGAGGAGAGCCACAGCTGAGTGCTGCTTATTCTGATGGATTCGTTTATACAAGCCGTGAGTCTAAACTGTGTGCCTTTGGTTGTATGTATACTTCAATTAAAGTTTCACCACAGGAATTACAGGTGAGCATTTATTAGTGTGCACATAGAAGCGACATCATACATGCAAAGGCAATGGAAGAAACTACAAAAGAAAAGACCCCTCTGTTCTGCCTCTAAACAAATCTCATGGGGACATAACCAGACTTTGTATAAACATGATTACTTGCACATTACAAAAATCACAAAAACTGGAAGCAACTTAAATGTCCCCAAATTTGAATATTATCAAACAAATGGTGGGCTACCCATATGATAGGAAGTTATGCTTCTATTAAAACAATGTTATTTAAGAATATTTAACCTTCTGGGAAAATTCCCACAGTGTGATTTGGGGTAACAATCGTCGTGTAAAATGCACAGACACACACCAAATGGAAAAACCCCAAAAAGTCCACCCTGGCTACCTCTAAGTTGTAGAGTTATACATAATCTGGGTTTTTCCTTTCAAAACTCTCTTGTGGTTTTTTTTCTAAAATTTCTACAACAATATTGCATCTATAATCAAGAGAAAGGAAGATAGTTTTGAAGAGACTAGATTGGGGTAAAGAAGAGTTTTGAAATTCCTAGACCAATTTGTGAGTTTTACCCCAGGAAATAAAATGCCGTTCTAACCTGCAAGAAAAACATAAGCATCTTTTTAGAGAGATGAATTTTAGAAACGGACTTTAAACAGCCTTGTAGGCCACATAGTGTTTCTTGTCATTACTGCCTGATGGACGTGGCAGGTGTGAAACAAGAGCATTTCAGTGGGGACACCTACAGTGCATGAGGTGGTTCTGCTGATGAAGACGCTGATAGTAACCATTCATTCAGTAAATGCTTACTTGTCCCCACTAGGACACGCCACCCAGTCACAGGCCCAAAGCCAAGCGATCACATAGGAAGACCTCTGACACCGTGAGCAGAGCGAGCCTTCCTGGGTTTCAGGTGGCGGGCTTGGGATTCATCACACTGAAGGCTTGTGGAGCGTGTGCACCCGCCCTGGAGGAGAAGCTCCGAGAAGGGGAGCTGCAGAAACCAAGGGAGGCAGTGAGATGAGGCCAGCTCAGGTTTGGCTAGGGGCCTTAGGCTGGAGAGGCCTCCTGGAGTCCTCCCCACAGTGCTTTTCCCAAGGGCCCTATGCACTTGCCCCGTGGGGAAGACAGCCCTGAGAGCCCTGCTTCCCACGCGGGTTGCCATCTCCAGAGCAGGGACAGGGGACAAGCCCCAGCTCCACCTGGACACGCTTGGCCTCCACTGCCCAGGTCGCAGCTCAAGAGAAAGACCAGGTGGATCATCTTACAGAACCTGCATGGCAGCGATTCTGAACCTCCAGTGCCTCCAACAGGGAGCTGACAACAAGCTACCTTCCCAGGAATCATCCCCTTTGGTAACAGAGAACAGAAGGTGACAGCCTTGGAGGTAAAGTGTTCAGTTTCTTCTCCTGGCCTCCGAGAGGCTTCTGTGCTGCTGCTGCGTGGGTGCTCCCAGCACTTGTCCTGCCTGGCTCGCCCCAGGCAACCCCCTGGAGTGACTGACAGCCGCCTAACAGAGGCTGATGGGAGGAGCTGAGCCCTGAGCTGGGCTGTAGCAAGCAGGTGACAGGGAGGGCTTTGATTCTCAGATCCAGCTCACATATCCTGCATTCCTTGCATGTCAGTCACTGAGCCCTTTGCTGAGGGTGGTGACATCCCAGGATTGTGGCAAAGCTAAATGGAGAGGCAGCACATGTTTGCAGAGAATCACCCACAGCATTTTCCAAGGAAAGCATGGGTTTGGGAAACCCATCAATTTCTCCTAAGTATCTAAACCCAGGAGCTCCCAGGCTTCCATGAGGTGAATTACTACATTAACAATGGCAGGAGGGAAGAGGGGACCCATGGGATCCTTGAGCAGCTGGGCTCATCCTTGCTGGAAGACAAAGCCAGTCCCTTCCCTATAAGCCAGGCCCAGCCCAGGCCTCACCAGCTCCTGCTAAGGCTCATGCTCTCTCCTGAGGACCTGGCGGGCATTTGCATTCCTCTGTCCCAACTGAGGCCACCCGGAGTGAGTTTGGAGAGCAGAGGGGACCCCCTGGATTAAGATTTCAAACTTGCTGCAGAGAGCCTCCTGCCCTGGGTGGGGGAGCCCTTACAGAAAGCTGCTGCACTGGCTTGTGGGAGCCGGCCAGGCTCTCGGAAGATGCCATGTCCTGCAGTCCCACCTGCATCTTCCCCAAACCTCCACAGCAGGAGCTGCCTGTCCCTGCCTTACAGGACCACCACCGACCATTTGCGGCCTTCTAGCACATGGCTTGCCTGTGGTGCTAATGGCCAGGCTTCAGCTAGGCCAGGGAGGTTCCTGACAAGCCAGTTGGCTTCTGTTAGATGGTCTTGTTTTTCAAAATCCCATTTCTTCCTTGTAGCATCTCTTCGTAGAAACATAAAGGCCCACAGTTAACCCGTGAGCCATCCCCACCTGGCCCAGCTTTGTGTTTCGTCTGTTCTGGCTCAGTCAGGAGCTCATTCTCACTGGAGAGGTCACTATAGAAACCTGCAGAAAGAGGAGCTCAGAAGGATTTCGCAGCATGCAGGGTCACTTTATTTTTCCCCTTCAGCTAGGCTCTTGTGTGTTCAGAAAAGCCCCTGGGGAAAAGCCCAGATCCTTTCCTTAGGATGGACGGCTCCTAGAAACCACAGGGGAGCTACATCGAACAGAGAGGTCAAGACCTCCAGGAGGCTCCACCTGCCTCAAAAGCATCCCTGGGGCCTGTTAGAAAACCTGAGTGTTGTCTCACAGCTTTTCCAGCCTACACAAAGACCCCGGTAAAAACCAAAGATAATTCCAGGCAAACGGCCTGGGCTCATGATCACATTAACAGCGGAGCTTGGAGGAGCGGATGTGGGACGTGGGAAACCTAGATAGAAGTGCGTAGCCTGGCGTCCAGCATCATGGAGGCCCCGGATGCCCAGAGGAAAAGGACATTGACTCCTTAGTAAACCAGAAAACTAATAAACAGCAGAGCTGCGCTCACTGTGTGGCAAGACTTACACTCCACTAGGCGTTTATCAGTGTTCCTAATCCACACGCTTGCACACCTAGAGGGCTAGCATCTGAATTTCCTAGATAAGGAAAGGGAGCCAAGAGAGGTTCAGGACCTTGGCCAAGGTCATGTTTGGGGGCCTTGAGCTAGGTGCTCTGGACACCAAAGCCTGGGGTCACCATACAGCTATAATGCCTCTGAAAAAAAGTGGGGTACACGAAGTGGGGAACATTTAAGATAAGTTTTATCAACCTCGCATTTATGCCGCGAGGCTGTGAGCTGCAGTTTGCACAGGGCAGCTCTTGAAGCCACACATCCCCACCATCGTGAGGCCAGGTGTTCCAATGTTTTGTCTGAGAAATACGATGACATAAAAATTGTCCCTTAGACAAGATGGAGGAACACCTCCATCCAAGAAACCCAGAGCTAACTGCAGTCACAGAATGGCTCCATTTAATCTGAGTTCCCAGAGACACTGTCAGAAATTTCAGCCCGTGTGACCGCTCCTCTCTGATGACAGCTTTCAAGGCCTGAAGACACTCTGGTCTTAAAATCTTCCCTGTAAAATTACAAATATCCTGGGGCTGGACCTCAGCTTGTGCCCCTATCAGTTACTAGGATCAGTTACTTGTCTCAGGAAGGCTTCAAAGCCAGGAGCTGGAACGTCCCTGGCGGGCCCTTTGCAGACACTGCACACATCCTGGAGGTGCTCTGCCTCCATCTCTCTCCCCACCCAGGTCTGCCCTCCAAGGCCTTTGCAAAGGCCCCCTGCCTCTGGCCTCCATGCTGCTCAGGAAGGTGCTAATTCCCTGTTCTCATGGCAACAAGCGCCCACGAGCCTGATGGCTGCACTCGCCACCTCAGGGCCCTGTACTTCAGCAGCACTGGAGGCCAAAAGCCAAAGTGGGGCCCCTGGGGGTAAAATGAGGGCATTGACAGCTGCATCCCTTCCACCAATACGGCATCCTGCTTTTTCCAGCTTCTCAAGGCACTCAGCCACTCGGCCCAGGGCCTCCTATGTCTGTGAGGCTGGCAAAGGTGGCATTGCTTGGCTGTCTGCTCCCTCTACTGCTCATGAAGACCTTGTGGGTGCGCTGCAACACCTAAATAACGATCTGGGTGAAGACGTCGTCCCATTCCAAGGTCCCTGACTCTATCCATCTGTAGAGTCCCTTCACTGTGGAAGGGGACGTCCCCAGGTTTTAGGCTTTCAACTATGACCTCTCTCAGGGTCCGCTGTCCTGCCTGCCTCAGGGTGCTGTATAGTTCTCCATGTGCCGGTGAGGCAGATAGAGATGTCATTCTCTACCCTCTGCTTGTTTACTACTGTTGCTGTTTGTAGGCACCATAGAGTTGGGTCCAACTCATAGCGATACTACCTGCAACAGAACCAAATACTACCTGACACTGTGCAGTGCAGTCTTTTTATGTTTGAGCCCATTGTTGTAGCTACTGAATTTCTTCTCATTTTGAGTTGTGCCACATCAGCAAAAGGAGGTCTCAGAGGATTTATTCTACTCTTGCCATTAAGGCTGACTCTACTTTGAGGAGTCAACTCTTCCCTAGTCATTTATGAATGTCTTCCAGCTTGGGAGGCTCATTTTCCAGAACTATATTTGACAGTACTTCTCTGCTATTCATTGGGTTTTCCAATGGTTGATTGTTTCTGGAGTGGGCTGCTGGATCCTTCCCCCTACTCTGTCTTAGTCTGGAAGCTCAGCTGAAACCTGTCCACCATGGGTGGCCCTGCTGGTATCTGAAATACCAGTGGCATGGCTTTCAGCACCGTAACAACACTCTAGCCCCACAGCAAAACAAGGTGACAGACACACAGGCGTATTTACTATTGTTATTGTTTGCTATTAAGATTTATATAAGTTTATATCCAGTTGATCTCCTGGTGTTGAATATCAAGGAAAATTATGTTCTGAATCACAACCATTAGGCCAAGAACTTGGGACCACTGGCCCAGGAGGGAGCTTCCAGCTTCCTATTAGCTCTGTAGTCACACAGCCCCATGGCAAAGCCTACAAGGAGTTGGCCGACCTGAATCTCCAGTTTGCACCACTGGACTAAGACCCTGTGATTGCTTAGCACATTCTCTTGGAGCAAAGCTGCCCATGGTGGGACAGCAGAGAAGTTGCCCTGTGGATGGAGGAGACCTTTCCAGCACACATCTCAGAGCTGTGCCTGAGAGACAGTGTGACATCCCAGCCCAGTGCAGGTGCGCAGCGTGAAGACACAGCTTCCTGGATCCCAAGGCTCACAGGTGGGCTCCATCCCATTAGGCCATCACGGAGAAGCTAAGGAGGCCCTGGGGGCCCCTGGACTTCTCCCAACAGTTAGCAGGATCCGGGAAGGACAGAACTTAGAAGGCCCCGTGGAGCAACGAGGAGGGAGGCTGATGATGGCAGAGAAAGAGGGGAAAGAGAGCTCCTGGTGTGGCTCTTGGTGTTGGGGCAGGGCTTTGTGTTCACAAGTCCAACAGAGCACCTTCCCACGGCTGGCCTCCTATAGCGAAAGTGACCACAGCACAGACAACCCTCACTGTTCCCTCTGCCTGCAGCTTTTCCAGGCCCTCTGCTCTCCCGTGACCCCTCACTCAGGCCCCACCTCCTCAGGGCTGGAGAAGGTGCTGAGTATCCCTCCGTGCCCCTCCACACTCTCTGCACCCGTAGCCAGCCACTTACTCATTAAACAGACATTTACAGAATAACTTCCAAGCCAGAAATGGTGCTCATGGCTGGGGAAATAAATCATCTGGCAGAGTCTGTTCTCCAGGCGTTTGCGGTGATTCTCCCTCCTGATCTCACTACCTGCCCCCTTCTTTTACAGTTTCATGGCGCTGATGGTGACTTCAGGAGCTGCATTGTGCTTACTTCCCAGGAGGTTTTGGGTATTTCTTTGCTTTTATACTTAAGCATGCTCGTCAAGTTTCTAATTTGAATTATTGTTTGGATACTTATGGACTGAGGCAAAGAGCAATAAAACAATTTCTGGCTCTTGTTCTTTCTAAAACTTTATTTTTCTTTATAAGAACATTTTACTATAGTTTCATAAGGACTAAATAAATACTATCTTTTATGTTGTTAGAGAATTTATGTTGAAATCATTAAATGAAATTTGCCAGTATCTCCAGGCTCTTAAAGATTCCACAGAAATGGAGCTGCTTAATTCCAAGACTATGGAATGGAGCTAGGATGATTCTGGAAAAATCAGTTCAAGAGAATCACTCAAAAACTCTACTGGACCAAAGATTCCAAGTCTCACAACAAAATACTGCTAAAATATTGCTGATTCACTATCAATCCCAATCAACTAATATAATTTGCATAATTTCATTAAAATAATCACTTAATGCTTTGGCGATAAGGGTTCAGAATGTGATTAATGTGCCACTGACGTACTTGAAAAAGTCAGACCCAAGAGTCTGGGCCTTGGGTGTAGGCAGTGGCACCGGCCTGTGGTCCCAGCTGTCTCTCCCAGGGACCTGAGCCTCGTGTCACCAGCACGCCTTGCCGGGAGCTCAGAGATCCCCTTCTACCCTCCTGAGCTCATTTCCAGAAGTGGAATCCATGCACAGTTCCTGTTCCCTATGGGAGAGGGCGCCACTTCCACCACATGAGCTCTTCCCACGGCTTCTGAAAATGAGCCTCACCATCCCAGACATCCACTTGAAACGAGAGTTTAAATAGTTCAGTAATGAAATTAAAGAGAATGGGGGAGAGGGGGCAGAGCAGGAACTACTTGATGGTCCTCTTTCCACCAGGAGCAAAGGAGCTCCCCCTCAGGCCAGGCTTTCCCTTTTCCTCAGCCTGGCAAGATGACCTCCCCTTGTCCTGAGCCTGCACCCGCCACAGCCCTCCCTTCAGGCCCAGCTACCCCACAGATGTACAGCCCTACCGAGCGCTCCTCACAACCCAGGCACCTGCTCACAGCCAGGGCTCTGTGACCAGCGTCCTGCGTCCAGGCCCTGCTGGCCTTAGCCTTCGCCCCTCACAACAGCACCCATCTTTAGGCCTTGCTCCATGGAGCACTGTCCCAGGGGGCAAGGCCAGGTGGAGGAAGTGAGGCAGCAGTGCCCCCATCCCTACAACCCTTCCCAGGGCAGGAGCCTTGTGGGCATGCTCAGCCGTGCGTGCCAAAGCCTCCACTCCCACCCCTCAGAAGGCTCCTCCGCCCGCGGTGCCCTTTGGGGAGAAGAGGCTGCCGTGTGCATACACACCACCCAAAGAGCTCCGAAAGTCTGCTCTGGGAAGCCCGAGTGGGGCCCAAGAGTGGGCATTTCCAGAAAGCCCCCAGATGGTGTAGCTGTTGCTGGCCTAGGTGGTGCTGTGTTTGAGGGGCACCGATGAGGGGTGACCCCTGGCTTCTCTGACCTTCGTGCCCACGAGCCACCCAGGGAGTTTGTTAAAATGCAGGTTCTGCTTCAGCAAGTAGGGTGGGCTTGTGCCCAGATGCTGCTGTGGCATGTTAGCCCATAAAGCAAGTAGACAACTTCCACCTCCTGCTGAGCCCCGCCTTCCCCTCTCCTCCACCTCAACATTTCAATCTGTTCCTAAACTCCTTCTGGGCTTTTCCCAAACCTGACTCTATTACAATATGATTTGCTTGGCACAACATAAGGACGGTGATCTGGGAGCCACACCTTCCCCTCCTACATCCACAGCAGCTGTTGCTAATCAGTCGTGATGTCATTTTCTGCTGAGCCTGACCTGGGACATAATCCTCCCCACTGGCACCTTCCGCGCAGCCCCTCCATCTTTGGGGGCTGTTGTGACTTGTCTCAGGTTCACTCTGCCTGCTGGGCTACCTGGACCTGTGCAGCTGGACAGTGCACTGCATCCAAAGCTACATTTTACCAACCATGACTCTGATCCTGACCAGTCCGCCATTTTTCCTCTGTCTGGGTACCACTTTGTGTGTAAGACATATCCCTGCTTGTGCTGCAGTGTGCAAATGGGCACATGTGGGAGCTGAGCGTTCCTCTCCCATACTATAGTAAATACAACTTGATGTCAGCAACCATGCTCCGGTCATCTGCCAGCGCTTTGTAACCACCTCAGGGCCCAGTGTATGGCCTGAGGACAGTATGTCCTCCCTTGGTCTCAGAATGAGAAACCCTGTAGATCACAGCCACAGCCAACCCCAACCCTTAACATGTCACCTGATAGAGAAATAACCCAGTTACTGCTTGGGGACTATTTGTTACTGCACCAAATGGACTAATACGGCACTTATTCTGCTCAGGACTGAGACAGAGTGCAGAGAAGAGCCAACCCTTCCCACTGCCTGTACAAAGGTCACCAAGGCTGGGAGACATTAGGGCTGAACACAAGGAGGAGGTACAAAGGGCTGGACAAACTGACACAGGTCTTGGCAGGAGAGCCACAAGCCATGGTGATGGAGGGCTGGAAGCCAGAAGAAATGGAGGGCTTCAGGGACATCAGCTGTTTTTAGAGAGGGCACCAGCCTAGGTAGACACAAAACAAGCCCAAGAAGCCATGGGGGCATTCCACAGTCCCCAGGGAAAGCAAATGAACTCCGAGAGTAAGGGAGACAGAAAAACCTAAGGAGGGGGTAATAACCTTGAAAGCAATGAAGTGTTAAACATAAATTAACTGGAACATTACAGTGTTAGACAGAATCCACTTACAAGTGACTCCACTAATTTCTGTTAGAGGAAAATGTGGGTTTTTGATAGACTCAAATTAAGTTATGGAAAATGTAATAAGGTTACACTTTTGCACACCCACACTTTATGAGGCTTTTTGACTGTGAGTAAAATCCATATCCAGGACACATGTAGACACTGGCATATTTTCATAAGCCCTTGCTTTCAGATATTGGAAAATTCAAGGGCTACAGAGGAGAGAATTCCTCTGGGAAATAGACACAATGGATTAGAGATAAAAATCAAAGCAGTTCTTCTTTCAGACCTATCTCCCCACGAAATCGGCGGGAGCTCTTCCTTCCGAGGGCCGTGCGAGGCTGAAGGCACCGAGCCTCCTTTCTCCCGGAGTTACCCTGGCACTGACAACCATTCTTTTCAGATGATTGATTCCCCGGCATGTGAGGACCGAGTTAAATCTGAACCTCAGAGCACAGGTTCAGAGCCCGAGATAAAAAGCGTAAGCTCCGCACTCGCCTGGCCTTCTGCCCGGGTTTGGAGGATTCTGGTTTCCAGAGCTGGCTTTTCGCGGACACGAGGGAGCAGAGGATGGGTTTTTTGTCTGTTCACACAGCAGCGGTAGGTGCTGCGGCCATTCAGATAAATGATGTTTCCAAGCTGTGTTAGGCTTCAAGTGCAAGTTTCCAACATGGCAGCCCACCCTTTGGAGAACAGCCCACTTGAAGTTAGGGACTGGCCAGCACCCTGAACTATAGACAGCATCATACCTGGAATAAGGAGGCACCCAGAGATTTCTCCAAAATCTGCTTGCTTGGCTTAGGGGCAAATGTTTTCAGTAAACATTTATGATTTCTTGCTTCCTTTCTCACAGGTGGAGAGTGCTTTCTGAGATTCGTGATGGTGGGGGGGAATCATTATAAACTGGATCACGTAAAGCAGCAGAGGTTCTCCCCAACAATCACCCCCCAGGTGGGGTGAACAGGATGCAGCAGCTCTGTGACTGGCATTGGAGTGATCTGGCCCAGCTCTCCTTCTCCCTCTTCTCTCTCTTCAATCTGCACTCTCTGGTTTACACAATAACTGCACAAAGCAGGGCAAGGGAACAGAAATTCAACTGGGCTGACTGAGGAGAAACGTGACTTAGACTCAGCACTGGAAGAGGTTTTTGGGTCTCACTCACGAGCACCACGCCATATTTTTTCTAATGTGGATAATATAGTAACTAAAGCCACAAACCTGGGCGTCTCCCGTAAAGTCCTGGGGGGATCGTTACAAAACCAGAATGTTCCAGTGGGCTCACTTACTTCTCCAGACTGACCAAGCATCAGCCAGGACATCTGGTGGCTTATCCTCTGTGAACATGGCACCGCATCTTCTCCAACCACTTAGAGCTTTTCTCAAGGACTGAACAGGTTCTAGGAGAAGGCACCACCCTCCAGGGGACAGCCCTGAGTCATAACTGCCCCAGCCCACGGTGTCCTGAACCTCAGGGGCTAATTTCAGTCGGTTCCTCTGCATCTTTTGGCTGATATCCCCTACACACTTCCTTGTATTTTCAAAGTTTTGTAGGGTAAGAGCACACATGGCTTGTAATCTTGCAATGCCATGATGGTGTAGGTTAACCTGGAGGTTAATCCATAAACCCTGGCCTTAGCACCCCGAGCTCTGATCTTCTGCCTAGCCGAAGGACACACTTTCCTTCCTTCCAGGTAACAAACAAGGCCATGCTCCAAGTGTCTGGGACCAGAAAGGAGGAGAGAAGGCAGCTAAGTGGCTCTGAAGGAGTCCTCGAGTCTCTAGTCACTGGAGAACAACAGCCCACGAGCTGAGCCTCATGGACTGGAAGTGGTGGGGGTGACATTCCAGGGAACCCAACTAATGATGAAAGGTGGCGTGGTTCCCATGACACTGAAAACCTGTGGTGATCATTGCTTCCCAGAAAGTGATTTCCTATGGAAGACTGGCATCAACATCAACAAAGCTCGAGTCCACTAGCCCCTGGCTGACCTAGTTCCAACAGATGCCCAGTGAAGACATTGTCTATACACACACTGAACGCTCCCTCCTTTCACACAGGACACTGCCCTGGAGCTGGTTCCTACAGTTACTAAGAAGCATGAGTGTGAGAAAGTCCTTCGCTATGTGAAACTAAAGCATAAACTCACAAAGGGCAAAGACAACCCCATCTCATTCCTGCTGGACAGAAGCTAAGACATAAGTACCAAGCCAGCGGCCACATCCTCCCCTGGCAGCTGGGTCTCTCCACCTGAGTGCCCCAAGGAAAATGGATCCTGGAAGAGTCCCGGGGAAACCTTCCTACTCCCTGTGGTGTCCACTCTGCAGTGAATTTCCCCTGTTAATGGCAATAAACATGCTAATGCACTTATGCCTTCTGTTTCCAAGCAAGGCGCGCCAAAGGTCACCCTTACTTGGTAAGTGAAGCCGTGTCTGCATGGAGAAAGAACCAGACATGTTACGCCTCTGGACTTTGTGGGAGGCTCTAGCCAGCCTGGCCTATAGGTCATGTTTATTTAGAGAGAGGATCATCTCCTTGTCCCAGGCTAATAGGATTCACCTGGGGAAGGTATAGGCAGGAGAAGGTCTGACCTGGGATTTCTCAGGCCCTGGGTGGTAGCTTTTGCAGTCCCCATGCCAAAGACTCATTCCCAGCCATCAGCAGCTCTGAGGACAGGGTATGGATGTGTGGGTGACCGCTGTTCCACTAGAAGACAGTGTGGTGTTGTCGGAGGGGACTTTGTCCCTATGCTGCCCTTGCTCTGGAGAAGCTATGGAATTGTCAAAGGGCTGGAAATTCACCCTGCTGAAGAACAAGGGCCCCGCCCCTGTTGGTAAGCCCATAACAGGGGAAGGCCCAGGACCACTCACAGAGTTTAAGTGCCCACCATTAGGTAGAGGTATGGCCAGGGCAGGGGGGGTAGAACCTAAACATTATCAGATGTGGCAGATGTTGGTTTTGAAGGAACCAAAGAGGATGTGAAATCACCATTAACCTTTCATTCTCCATGGCCTGAAAAGTTAATTCTGTTGTGTTTAAAATAATTAGAGGGTGGTCCATAGCACAGGGTGGGGATCAACCTTGATTTGATAGATCCCCCAAACTCACTTAAAAAACAAAGTGTCCACAAATGCATTTCAGAATCCTTTGCCTCTGTTCCTGATCCTGAGATCTCAGCCTCAGCAATTGTCACCTCCATGATCCTTCTGGGCCAAGAAGCTGAGGCCGCCATACTGCCCCTCTAGCCGCCCACCCTCCCCACGGAATAAGCTTCCGCAGTTCTGGAGTCAACTCCCTCCTTGGCCTCCCTCCACCCCACCTGAAGAATACCTGTCGGCCTCTCATGGACTCCTTGCCCTGCCCTACCCCCGAGACCCGTTTCCCACAGGAACTAAAAAGCTAGCAGCCCCTGTCACTGCAGCTGGAAATGCATCCACACCGTCTCAGTAATGAAAATCCCTAGGGCCTCATTACCACTGCAGGTTCTTTGTTCTCCACAGACCTCCTGACTTAGACTCGCCAGGGAAGGTGTCCGCAAACATGATTTTCTGTGACCCTGCCCCAGGTGATTCTTGTGACCACACTGAGGTGGTAGCCAGGAAGCAGGGAAGGTTCTCCAGCCCCACCCTCCTGCTGCTGGGCAGCATCCTCTCTCTCCTCCTAGAAATCTTTGCACATAGCAAGTGCTCAAATAAGTATTTGCTGAATGAATGAGTTAATCAACCATGATTAGGGTCCAGCCACACTAACCTATTTGTATTTCTGCCCATCCGTCATGCTATTTTTTTTTTCTCCATACTTTCTCTCTTTCATCTGTGTTCCACATATTTGGATGGGCCATAGCTTGCATCGCTTCCTGCCTGGGCTCTGGTGGTCCATCTGAACTGTCCACACACTTAGCAGGTCTCTGTAGAAATGCATGTCAATATGATGTCTCCTGTTATATGAGTTTCCTCTGTCCACCTTGGCAACCAGCACAGTGACCAGGACTAAAGGTGCATGCCTCGAACTTGGGTCTGGCCCTTGTGACAGTAGGCAATCCAACCCACAAACTTCAGCTCTGCAGAGGAAGTTATAAAAAGCCCACTCCAGGTAAATGGCCTCCACAAGTGACACAACAAAAGATAAGAATAACCATTTTCAGAAAAAGAAATGTTTTATTCTGTCCTTTCAAGAATACTGCCAGAATTCTTGGCAGGAAAAATGATGAGACAGGTGTGGATTTTCTGTAAGTCATTGGGAAGGTGGGGCACACTTGCCATGATGCCAGTTACAGGAGTAAATGTGTGAAGGTACATAGGAGCTTGCTCTTGCTGGATGGGAAAGACTTTGCCAGCAGGCCTTGAACCTGCGCTTGTGAATGTGGTTTCATCCGCTCTGCTGGAGGCTGGACCTCTGGAGCCACAACTCCTGTGTCCACTGACTGATAGCTCAGCGTGGGCTTTCTTTGCCTGAAACATAATCAAGCCATGGTCAGAACTTGGAAGGAAGGCAATGGGGCCATGAATTTCAAAATATCCAACAATAGCAACAAAAGAGACCTAGCCAAGACTTAATACTCTGAGAGCATGATTGCAAAAGCCGATCAAGGCACACACTCCTGTGTTCCTGTATATACACATAAACATGTACGTAAGTGTGGCATGTGTACATGTGTGTATATGTGTGTATATACACACATATAAGTGTATGGTTGTGTGTGCCTCTGTTGTGTGTACATAACTTCTTGTTGTCAGGTACTATCAAGTTGGATCTGACTCACAGAGACCCTGAGTACAGCAGACAAAACACTCCCTGACACTGTGCCATGCTCTGCACTGCAACAGTTGTGTTTTTAGTGTCTTAGGGTTTTCAATGGCTGATTGTTTGGGGATTATATCAGAAGTGGACCACCAGGTCCTTGTCCCATTTTTGCAGTGCTGGGGATCAAACCCAGGGCCTGTGTATGACTTAGTTAGCACTTACCACACACCTGGCACCATGAAAAATATATAAGATACATACTTTCATTTAATCACCATAAAATTATAATCAACCTCAACAGGAAGATGTTATGTGCTATTGGAATGCAGGAACTCAGGGCTGCAGAGATCAGGTGGCTTTTCCAAGGTCACACAACCAACATGTGATAAGCCTGAGATTTAACCAGAATCTGTCAGAGTCCAAAGTCCAAACTCAATCCTGTCACCAGCAGCATGAAGATAATGATGATGACGGTGATGACAGTGATGGTGGTGAGGGTGAGGGTGATGACGAGGATGATGACATTAGGATAAGGTGCTGACAGCTACCACAGTGATGAAGGTAAGGGTAGTAATGAGAATGATTGGAACTGACATTTATTGAGCACTTACTATATACTGTGCAATGTTCTATACACTTGAAATGTAACAACTCTTGCAGCTCTTGCAGTGACTTATTTTTGTTCCCTGGTTAGAGTTGAGGAAATGGAGGCCCAGAGTATTTGTAGCTTGCCAGGTTCGTGTAGGTGGTGAGTGGCAGGGCAGGCGCTCAGGCCTCGGCTGCTTGGCTCCAGTGCCTCACCCAGATGCTTTACTCTGATGCTTCTCATGATGGTCGCACACAGACAAGTGGTAGGAAGGAAAGAATTAAAGTTGGAACACTCTGATGAGAGAATGGAAGATGAAACGCAGCTGGCCTGGAGAGGTCCGCTTCCCGATGCTTACGCTAGGACTCGGAGACCTCAGGGTTCAGATCTCCCTGCAGGAGGTCACCACCCCTCAAGACCACTGTGGTAAGCACAGGAGGACCGGGAAGAGCTGGCAGCTGGAGGAGAAGGCCCAGGTCCCCTGCTTCTCATCAGCCCAGGGGGGCCATTTTCCCATGGGCTCTCCCCTCCAGGCCAGAGGCCTCTGCTTCGGCTGAGGCAGGGGCAGCCTCTGCCCTGTGCATCAGAGGCAGCAGGCACCCTGGGGAGGCCAGCGGGTGCCAGCCATGCCCTTGTCTCTGATCAAGAGGAGCTGGTGTTCGCCCTACTTGTCCAATTCTCCCGTCCTTAAGTGTCCTGTGCAGGTCACAGAACACATGCTCTAGCCCAAGGAATGAGCTGCATGGTCTGAACAGAGACACAGCAGATGAATCCAGGAGGGAGAGGGAAGAAACAGCCAAGGACTGAGAGACAGCAGCCATTCTGCCTGAGGACAGGGCTGAAGCCCAAAGAATAGACCTGAGACACCCTGCCTGCGCGATCTCCATCGTGACTGTGTGGTGCCCAAGTGGCCTGACCTCGAGATCGTGCGCGCGCTCAGACAGACCACATGTAAGCACGTATGAGGAGCACATGCTGCCTGCCCTGGCTCATAGAGGAGCAGCTTCTCAGACAGGCGCTGTGCAGGCAGCCTCCCCATAGTCTCTGGATCTGGAGAAGTCAGCAAAACTCCTTTCATATCTGTGCTCAGCCTGGGGTCTGGAGGGATGTGGAAGCTTCCAGGCAAAGGAAAATTCCCTTAAAACATATGTTATATATTATTAAGAGTTTTCTAGAATTTTTGGTGATTTAGACAACATAAAGGTAATATAAGGTAAATAAATAATCACATTTCAGAAGAATAAAAAGGGAGAAGATAAGAATGGAGGAAAAGAAAGGATAAGAGAAGAAAAACAAAAATAAAAACAAGAACCTCACAGCTGGCAGCACATTGTGACACGTGCCAGCAGCATGGGCACCTCCCCTTCTGTGCTATTTTCTGTCTAAGGACTGTAGTTTGGTCGAAGCACAGTTATAATCAGGATAGATACACAGCTTTGCAACAGGCTTGTTTTAATAACATATTACAAGCATTTTCTAAGCTGTTATGTGCTCTGTAATATTGTGTTAATATATTCTATTTTTCATTATTATGTCCATAATTGCATATTAATGCTAGAGAAAGTAGAAAATGTTAAATGAAAAGAAAAATAGAATTGAATTATAATCTCCACACTTAAAAGGAAGCACCATGATCGTTTTTCATGCACACTTATTGAGTATGTATGGACAAAGGGAGGAGGAACATCCCCACTGCATGTATTTGGTACTTAGACAAAAGGGACCCTAGGCCATACCCTGTCTTTATCTTACTCAAATGCCACTAAATATTTGCTTCTGTTTAATGACCATATTCACTTCCATTACTATCATGGAAAGAAAAAAACTGTAATCAGGGAGCAGCTCCTTTTCTCTACCTGTCTACTTAAATTCGTTCACGATCCATGGCTTTTATTTTATACACTGACCTCTTGTACTTGTGCTACAGGTGAGAAGGAAGTCCTGCCTCCTGGGCAGAGCTCTCAGCTCACTGGGAGGTCAGGTTTTTACCAACCGTGAGACAGATGTCCGCACAGGTGAACACTTGCCCTGTGTCACACCACCAGGCAGTGGCCAAGCTGGGCCTGAGAAAAATAACAAGGCCGCTTTGACTTCCAAACTCCACTTTCAACATTAACCTATTTTCTTCATTTATTCTGACTTCACTGCATTTATTTGCTCAAGAAAAGCTGTGTGGAATGCCTTCAATTTTTAAGTAGCTGTTATTATTTTCAACTGTGCTATTTATGGAGTGCAGCCTGTTCACTCAGTCTGTGTCACACACTCAGAAGACATAGCGTGGCACGGCCTGGACCTCAGGCCTCCCCGTAAATTATTTTCACTTTATCTTTTGGTGACTAAACATCTGACATTGAAATTTATAATACAAATAGCTGGCAAAGAATTAATAAGTACAATCTGTAGGAAATTCTAGTAGATCTGCAAGAAAAGGGAGAACAACGGCAAATGAGGAAATGGGCGGCCACCGGGAACAGACACCTCAGTAAAGAACTGGCCCACGTGGGTTGAAGAATGGCACAGGCCCACTGCTAAAGGAATGAGCACAGGCTGGGCACAGTGCTGTGCATCTATCATCCCAGCCACTCAGGAGGCAGAGGCAGGAGAATTGTGAGTTTGAGGCCAGAGGCAGCCTGCCTAAGTTAGCAAGACTCTGTTTCCAAATAAAAAGTGAAAATGGGGCTGGAGGTGCTGCTCAGTGGTAGAGCACTTGCAAAGTATGCACAAGGCCCTGCGTTTAGTCCTCCAGAGAAGGAAATACAGAAAGAAGGAAAGAAAACAAGAAATGAAGGAAGGAAAGAAAAAAGGAAGGAAGGAAGGAAAGAGAGAGAAAAAAAGAAAGGAAGGAAGGAAGAAAGAGAAATGGAGGAAGAGAGGGAGGGAGGAAGGGAAGGAAGGAAGGAAAGAAGGGAAGGAAAGAGAGAGGAAGAAAAAAAGAAAAAAGAAAGGAAGGAAGGAAGAAAGAAAAAAGAAATAAGGGGAAATGGAAAGGAAAGGAAAAGAAGGAAAGGAAGGAAGGAAAGGAATACTGAGCCAGCGTGAGATGCCATTTTACAGCCAATTGACAAAATCTGTAAAAGTCACAAAGTGACGAGGCTGGTAAAAGAGGCTTATCAGCTGCTGGTGGGCGTGAAAGCTGTTGGCCACTGGTGGAGAGTAACCAGGGCACAGCCAGCCACACAGGACAGAGAAAGCCACTGTCTTGTTTGCTTTCACAGAAAAACCAACTTCCGCAGACATGAGGACGTCCACCACCCCATCGGATGGCCAAGAGTCAGAAAGTATCGAAGTGGCCCTCAGGAGCAGAGGGGACAGATGCAGCATGGAGTTTAAAAGCCACCGGACACCGTGTCCGTCCAAAGAAAGGATCAGTACCATGTAGCTCAAAGATGCCTTGCGTGAAAACCAGAGACGGGAAGGATGCACTTGACAATGAGTGTTTCTCGGACCTCTGACACCTAGAGAGGGATGCCCTTGGGAAGAGCCCTGGAGTTGAGAGTGGAGATAAAGGGGTACAATAAATCGAACCCAGCTTGGGCAGGGTGCGCTATTGTGCTGCCAGGCAGTGGCCATCATCCATCCAGACCAAAGGAGCAAGGGAAGGGCAGAGCCCAGGTGAGACAAGGCCACACCGCGCCTGGCCTGTCACTGCTAAGGGCGCGTGCTTTAAGGGAAGGCTGTCCTGATCCTATGCCTGTTCCTGGATGGGGAACTCTGCTCAGTCGGTATTTTTATGCCTCTCTCGAGGATCGTTTCTGAGTCTGGACTTCACCCACTGTTTCCAAAGGGACAAGAAAGAGTAATGAGTAACAGCTTAGCTTGCAAGGGGCTCCTCAGCTTTGGCCTGGTGCTCACTTCTGGGACAACCAGACACACTGGCACTCAGGGCTCGATGTGACCCTGGCCTGGCAGGGCCTGGCTATTCGGAGGATTCATCACGCATTGAAATTATTTGCACTGTAGCTTGAGGCTGAATGCTCTGCGCTCCACATCCAGCCAGAAGCACTGGCCGCCGCTTCCACTCACCCAGGAATAAAGGAGAGCAGGCCGGGGACAGATGCAGCCTGTTTTCTGGCTTCCATCTGGTTTTTAAATCACTCCAAGAAAGCTCCAAAGACATGTTCTAATGCTGCATAAAATACAGAGGGGAAGAACCTGCCTTCACACATTTGTTATTTTATTATTTGTGTTGCCTTTAGAGAAGAAGAACCATGAAGTCATTTTCCCCAGGTCCTTTGACCTCTGAACAATCATTGCAGTCTCTTAAATTTGGTGTCGCCTTCCTAAATGACCTCTCTGAAATCCCCCGATCATCCACTCTTCCTGAGACTCTGATGAGAAGTGAGAACATTCCTCCTCCACACAGCCCAGGGGGCCAGGAGAGGTGGCTCAGAAAGACATGCACTGAATCACCTTGGAGAAGAGCTTGCAGGGGTTCTGGTCAGTCCTGTGCAGCGTCCCTTCTCTAAGAAGCGCTGTTGTATCCTTCCCCAGGCTCCACATGCTAAGTCACCCCAAGACCTCCATTCTTTCAGTCTTCTCCCTGTAGCCTAAGTACCCTTCCTTTGCCTTGCTGCACCCCATTTGCAGGGCCAACTCAGAGTTGGGACCTACCAAGATTTTCAACAGAAGTTTGCTGAGCCCCTGAGGAGCGAATTCTCAGCTGAAAGTCCCCAGCTCTGGACAACGCCACCAGGCAGGAATGTGCTCTCACAGCGTTTACCTTTTGGAGGAAGGAAAGAGACACAGCAGAGACAAAAAAGTTAATAGACAAGGTAGCCATCATTAGCAATAAGTGCTACGCAGACAATAATGCAGGCTGCGCGCCTGCTATGACAGGCAGAGAGAAGCAACCAGGACACAGTAAAGGCCTTTGTGACCAGGCACCGGGGTGGTGGACACTTAGCCTGAGAAACTGCAGTAGGACTGAAGGATGACAAGAAGCAGGACCTGCACAGACGTGGAAAAGTGGGTGCTGGCAGAGACAGCGGCAGCAGCGAGGCCCAGGCCCTGAGGGGGAAGAAGCTTAACCCATTCCAGGGATAAGCACAGGGTGGGTCCACTCCTCCCAGCTCCTGTGAGAGTCTCCAAGCCCCGACACCCGGCTCTTCGCCCTGCATGGCTGCCATGGCCGCTGGAGTATTGTGGTTGTAATCGACATGGCGTATCAAAGATTTTGAGCTCCAGAGAGGCAGATCACGCATTGTCTTCTTTGGAGTCCTACCTCCGGCTCCTGACACCAGATTGAGCACCTAGAAGGCACTTTATGCATGAGGGATGAATGGATGAATAGCAAAGGCATCATGGGTGACCCTGTGTAACAGGGTGCCTCTCCTTGCCAAGGGGCCCGCACCTCTCAGTCTTAAAGGGACCCCTTATCTTGTGACCCTTCCTCACCAAGTTAGAGTAGTAGGATGTGCTGAGAATAATAGAAGTAGGCAACAGTTACTATGTGCTGGACTCCCGGCCCAGAGCAGAGCTTTTCCGATGTAACCTTTGCTATCCCCACCTTGCAGAGTAGGAGCAATGGGCAGACAAATTCATCGACTAGCTCAGCACCACTGAACAAGTGGGAGCTGGAGCCTGGGCTGGAATCTATGTATTCTGGGTTCCAAAGCCCACATGCTTAATTCCTACACTTATCCATGCCTGATGGTGGGGACAAGCCAGCCCTGGGGAGTCAAACAGACTTGGCACTTGCTTCCCAGAATCTGAGTTAGCGAGCAGGAACCAGCTCTGTGCAAAGGTGCTCTATGCAAAGGTCCTCCGTTCGCACTGAAAAACACTCAGCTGGTGAGCCCAAGGATGGACTGGGGACACAGGTGTCCTGTCATCCAACTGCTGACAAGCATGTCACTGCAGATAGGGGTCATCTACTCTCACAGCCCTGGAGCTCTGCCCTGGAAGTCTTAGCATATCACTTGAGGATGTAAACTTAGCTTTCCCCTGCTCCTTCTTCCCTCCTCCTCTCTTACTCCATCTCTCCTTCCTTCCCACCTTCTCTTCCTCTTTTTTTTTTTCTCTCTTTCTGCCCCAAGGTGCCCTAGGGACTGCAGACAGAGCCCACATTAAACACGTCCAAGCATCACACCAACAACCTCAGTGAGATTCCAGCTCCATCTTCTCCTGTGCCACTGAGGAGCTGAGGCCCTGGAGCAGGGTCCGGTCCTGCTGGTCACTTTGTTTTCTGTGCAGGCCAAGTAGCAAATCTCTTGGGCTTTCCAGGTGGGCCCTTCGGTCTCTGTAGCCTGTCAATATGGAAATGGATGAGGTTAGCTGTGTTCCAATAAGACTGCTCACAGACCCAAACAAAGGGCCAAGGCTGGCCCTGAGGCCACTGTGTGCCAACCCCTGCCCTCCAAGAGGAAACACCCTTAGATGGAAGGATCCAGATCCTGCCCTCCTGAGCCCACACGTGGAGCATCACCATCCACAGACCTGCACTGCTGGGAATCTGTTTACCTGGTAGAGACACTGAGGGTCGGACTGTTTCTGCAGCCACAGCCTACCTTGGATGGCATTATCACGCCTCCCTGCAGGTGCTGCGTGCACACGTGCACGCGCACACACACATGCGCACGTGTGTTTTATTAACTTCTTTCCTTGGGCTCTGATTATTTGAAGAAAAACATGGATTCCAGTTTAGATGGTGCCTTGATAGAAAGTCTAGTTTACTGGAACTCTGTGAATCTTAAAAGTGAGATTCCTCATCCCATCTGTACCAGCCAATGCCATCTACGAACTCCCTCTTCCTAATTTAACCACGTGTTCAGTGTTATTATATACAGCAAATATTATTATAACTAGGACCAAAGCATTAAAAACATTGCTCCAACTTAATTAAATTTGAATTAAATAAGTTCAGTTTCTGCTAAAGTGTTCATTGCTGCGAGGGTGGGGAGTTTCTCATATACTAAACTAATGAGTGTCTGGGGATCCAGTGGGGAGGGTCTTGTGACGATGGGGACCATTTCCACCAACCATAAATATCTTAAGAAGTAAATGACAGTCCTTCAGGGACCCCGGTGTGCCTCAGGCAGGAAATGTGCTTCCGTAAGCAAAAATCAACCCAGCTTCAAAAGATCTATCATTTTCTCCATTCTCCAATTCAACCCCCAGAAGAGAGCTATGCAATTTATGCCCACTCAAATGCTGGGACTCAGAGGGACCTAGGAAGAAAATGAGAAACGGGGTAAAGGGAAGCGACATGGGGCTTACAGGAAATGATTCCTGTGTTCTGCCCATTTGGACTTGGTCTGAACTGTGGCCCCTGAGCGGAGGCCTTCAGGGCTAACTCATTTTTGCACTCTTCCCAACCTATCTCCATGAAACCAGCACAGACAGTGTCTACCCTTCTCAGCAACTGAGTGATCAAAAGCAAACAGCTCTTTGTTTTAGATGATTTTAAATCCTTTGCAAGACATATAGCTACACCCTCACAATCCCTTTCTGCTCTATTTTCCACGATCACATTACTACCTTAAATGATATGTTCCTACAAAAAGATGTGGTCACATCCTAATCCCCAGAGCCTGAGAACGTACTGTCTATGCCAAAATACAGAATTAAGTTAAGGAGAATATTATCCTGGATTACACTGGTGGCCCTCTTATCTAGATGCACAGAGGAGAGACAATGTAGAGAGGGAGATGGGCTCTACAGTGTTGAGACCCCATGCCAGGAGACCCTGAAGCTACCAGAAGTTGAGAGAGGAGGAAGGATCCTTGCCCAGGGTTTTTGTAAGGCCCATGGTCCTTCCAGCACCTCCATTTTGAACTTAGGTCTCTGGAACTGTGAGAAAATAAAACTTCCCTTAAGCACCCATGTTTTGGTAATTTACTATAGCAGCTACAGGAAACTAATACCTATGTTCTGATCCCTCCAAACTAATAAATAAACAAAAGAAGGCTACAAAACTGTAATTATTCAATCAGTAAATATATTGATGCTCATGAGCCCAGCTCTGCACTAAGCACCATCCCTAGCGCCCCCCCACAGCACCAGCTTGACCCTTTTCAGCATAACCACGATGACCACCCCCTGCCTGTCAGAGCCAAGGTCACTGAGCTCAGAAAAGCAGGCTGTCTTGCTTGAGGACACAAACTGAGTCATGGAATCTGGACTGTTCTCTCTGCAAAGCTTCCATTTTCCACCTCCCTGGAGCTCCGTGTCCGTGTTAGGCTCTGGGGTCCCGATTATGTGGCCAGGAGGCCATGCAGCCAGTCAGGGATGGTCACCTACAAGTGCACCCCCTTGGCCTTCCCCTCCTTCTCCAGTGTGCTCCTCACCTGGTTAGAGGGGTGCATGTGGGGCTGAGGGAGACCAGGATGCTCCAGAAACACCAGATCAGGACTCAGGAGAGGAGGAGGCTGAGGATGGTCCACCCCCCTCAGCCCGGCCTCCCTCTTCTTATCAAGCATTGTCTTTCCTGCCTGGCCAAAGTCACATTTGAGAAAAAGACTCACCAATTTCTGCACCACACCCTAGGTACCTGGGGACACCACACAGTAAAATTCCCAGGGTCTCCAGCCCCTGGTCTACAGTCCTTTGCTGTGATTGGGGTCCCCTGAGGGCATGAAGAAGAAAGACACCTTGGCACAGAGGGCAAGTAGGGGTTTGGTGGGGGGTGTTCCCACAATCACCTGCTGCTTGGCTGTGTCATCTGCTTAGTGTCTGGCAGCCTTGATGGTGGAGGATATGATGTCATCTGCATAGAACCAAAGTGTGCATTTCATGAGACAGTCTGGAAAAAGTTTCCACAAAATTGCAGGCACTGTGGTGAGGGCAGAGTATAAGTTTCTTTTCTCTTCTGGGCTTCTAGAGAGTCTGATTCATTTCAACTACATTTTTAATTTAATTTGAAGGTCTGCTTCCATTAATAAGTGTCTGACTAGCTCTGATACCCCAAATCACCTGTGGGTGATGGGGGAACCCCATGGGAGTGAAGATCCGGTAATCCTGTCATCACTGACTTTCATCCAGTTGCCATGAAAATCTAGTGTCAAGTCTCCCTCCACAGAGGCACTTTGGTGAATGCAAAAGATTAACCAGATGCACTTTGTTAGGGCAATCCCTGTCAGCAATATTGAGTGGAGGGGCTGGACTGTGCTTGTCTTGTAATGCTTAAATTGCTGTGAGCAACAGTTAAGAGGGCACCACAAAAAAATCATGAAATTCACCACAACATGGAAAATTTTGTCTGGTAAGTGTATAACAGAGCAAAGCCAGGGAAGGTGATAATTCTATTAAAAGGGTATAAGGACTGAAGGGCCACCCAACAATCTGTGCTGCAGGTGACAACATGAGGCATTGCCTAGTCATCACAGAGGCCATTTTTAATCTTGCTGACTTCTTTGGTAATGCTTTGAGACTTCAGTTTTTCAACTAAGATACCAAAGGCTTCTAGTCTTCAAAAACTGTGCCTGAGAGGAAACTTCTGAAAACTTCTGGGCTGGACTGTGTCTCATCCAGGATGAGGGATGTTTTATTCAGGCTGAGTGGTAGCAAGTGGCATAGAAATACTTCTACATGTCTGCGATGGAGACTGGGTAGCTGATCCACCTGGAAGTACTAAATGTGCTAATTCAAAAAATGGTGGACTACTGAATTAAAATTTTGTTCATTCAGAATAACCTCCTGGCATGACCAGGGGACTGGGCTGGAGTTCATAAATAAGAAACATAATGCCTACTCCTAGGAAGTCCCTCCAATAACTCAGTTAGGAAAGCTCTCCCACCTAGGCTTGAAGAATACACTGCACAATTACATAAATAATGTTCTCTTAAAATTTTTGTGACAGATCATCCAGGTTTTCTAGATTAAATCTCCTGGTCTTGGAAAATCTATTATCTATTCAGAGTGTCTGAGTAGAGTTAGTAATGCCAGCTATACAATTTAAATACTATAAAAAGGAAGATGGTAAAATCTCAAAGAGGTAGATATAAGTCCCAAGTTAGAAGAGTAACACTCAGCTCTAAGAGCATACTAATTCCATTTGTCACTGCAACTTCTGCTGAACACAGTGCTGATGACAACGGTGGTGGCAGTGATGATGAGGATGGAAGGATGATGGTGATGATGATAATGATGACTATGATAGAGATTATGGTCCTGGTGCTGCTGCTATTAATAGTTGTGATGATGGTGCTATTCTTGATGCTGTTGTTGTTGATGATGATGACGATGGTGGTGGTGGTGATGAGGATGGTGGAGGTGATGATGGTGGTGGCGATGATGGTGGTGATGGTGGTGATGATGATGATGAGGGTGGTGATGATGGCCATGATGGTGGTGATGGTGGTGGTGACAATGACGGTGGTGGTGATGATGGTTGTGATGGTCGTGGTGATGATGATGGTAGTGGTGGCAATAATGATTGCAACAAAGATGACAATAGTGATGATAATGACAACAATGAAAATGATCATATGAAGACAGTGATGTGAAGCTAAACTCCTTTGCATGCTGTTTGCAGAACAGATGCTGGCAAATTATGGTCACAGGGCCAGTCTAGCCAATTTCTGTTTTGTAGATAGCTGTGACTATCCCATGGCTGAACTCATTTGCTCACATATTTTCACTCCATGCACATGGCAACAGCAAAGTTGAGTGGTTGCAACAGAGATTATATGGCCCACAAAGCCTAAAATTTTCACTATTTGGTCTTTTACAGAAGTATACTAGTTCCTGCTCATGAGAAAGGAAGGTAAGACTCCATTTATTTGCTGGCCCAGGCTTCCTGGAGCTTCAGTGCACATGAGAACTCCTGAAGGGATGTGAGGTTGTGATTTACAATCAGAAATGTACACCTCAGTCCCTGTATCCAGCTTCCAGCACACACCTCCTAAAACCCTTATCATTTCCTGAGCAATAGAAGCACAAGGTGTATCTTTTGTTCTTACATTTGGTCTTTGACCCAGATTCTAGACACAGGGCTCCTAAGCCACTGGAATTTCCTGGGTGACAAGAACATCTTATGTTCTAATGAGGCAACTCTTGCTGGGCATCTGGGTGGAGGCTGGGCACTGGAAAAAGCAAACATAATTCGAAGTTTCAAACACTCAGTCTTAACTAACTGCCTCCTCGGGGAAGGGGAAGGGACTAGAGAATGAGCTGGTAATTGATTGTGCCCATGTGAAGAAGCCACCATGAGAGCCTCTGAACCACGGGGTTAGAGAGCTTCTGGGTGGGGAACACGTCCAGGTGCGCAGAGGATGCTACAACCCAACTCCCTGGGGATGGAGCTTCTGTAGTTGGGACCTTCCCACCTCACCTGACACATCTCTTGCTCTGTCTGTTCACCTGTGTCCGGTGTCCTTTATTATATAACAAACCAGTGAGTATTAACTTTTTCCCGAGTTCGATGAGCTGTCCTTGCAAGTGATGAAGCCCAAGAACAGAGTATATGGGACCCTCAGTTCGTAGCTGGTTAGTCACAAGTGCAGGGGACAACCTGGGACATGCGACTGGCAACTGAACGGGAGGCAGTCTTACAGGACTGAGCTGTTAGCGTGTGGGATCTTCCCTAATGGTGGTGTTGGGATTGAGTTGCAGCGAGTGACAGGACATCCAGCAGGTATCAGACAATTGGTTATTGGTAGGAAAGAGAAGCATACAATTTGTTGACGAGAAGTGAAATGTGAAGACAGAGACAGCAAAGATCTTTTCCTCCCAGGGGCTGTGGCAGTCACCTGGGCAGGCAGTCTACCTACAACTCTGCGATAAACATGTCCCACGGTCCATCCCCTGGTCTTAAGACAGCAACAAGGGCCCCAAATCCTCTGGGCTATTAAGGGAGGCTTACCTTTGATCTAGAGGTGTAGAGACATTGAGCTAATGGAAAGTTTAAAAGTTCAATATTACATACATAAATTCAAGTACAACTAAGCCAGTTCAATCCTCCTTAGTAAATAAACATCGCCAAGCTTCTCACACAGCCAGGACCGAGCATCTCAGTTCTGTCAATCGTTAAGTGGACCCACTGGAGAAAATTTTCCTTTGCCTTTCTGATTTATTGCTGTGATTTCAAGGCGAGCTTAAATGCTCACTATTATCTCAGGGCAGTTAATTCTCCAATTCTGAAAGGCATTCTCTCAAGGAACCACTGTTTTCAGTTGGTAATTTTTTTCCGGGGTTCTCGAAGAAGATGCAGCTCAATTAAATTCTTCTTCATGCCATCCAACGTGAGTGATGGCCTCAGTCTCATTTAGCAACCTTCCCAATGTATCACCATTAAAAATGGCCTAAAAGGGCTTAATTTAGGTAATAGATTCCTCGCTTCAGAATCTGCTCCCGTCTGAGTTAAGTTGCCTCTTTTGATGCCTCAAAAAGACAGAGGTTTTCTCTGAAACAGATAGGACCCAGTCCTAAATAATGTGCCAGAGGCCTGTGCTGACTTTGTGAGGTGAGGCAGGGGTGGCACGAGCTCTAGCACCCACGGTGGCCTCGGATTGGCCTTGTAAGTGAGAAAGGGAAGATAGCAGCCAGAGTCTCCAGCCACTCTCTGAGAAAAGGGAATTTGGCCAGGAAAGGAGTAGCTCTTCCACCTTTTCCAGCTCCCAGTAGACCCGCAGGTGAAGAGGTAGTGTCGTTCCTGGATTAGCGAGGTGTGGAGGGAGAGGTAATGAGACTCAGGTAAGAACCGGAAGAGTGGATGTTGATACAAGTATCAGAGTTGACAGGTGGTGAAAATGGCAGGGGTGCTTAGGGAGAACACACTTCCACTTGATAAGGAGCCTTCAGGAAAACAGCTCCACGTCCAAGCAGAGGGAAGCACAGAGGGGGGCCCAAGATGTTTGCTGGGCGTTTCCTGCTAAAATGTTCCTGAGTGTTGAGCTATTCCCGTGCTTTCTAATAATATTTTGGTTTTATTTTCATTTAAAAGATCCAGTATTCCTGTACATAGAGCTAACGTATGTTTGTTGTGGTGTATGTGTGTTTTCAAAGAATATAGAAAGTTACAAAAAAAAGAAGAGGAAGAAAGTAACAACATCCCCAAGCCAAGGAACCCACATTTCACTCTTCAGACCTTTTTTGCTGTTCCTTATGTACAAAGAAATAGATAAGGATGCACATCGATCACAAAATTAGATCTGTGCTTTTAGCAGCAGGTTTTTATCTGAACAATATTTCATGAAAACATTTTCCAGCCACTAAGTATAGACGTTTCCTATCATTTTTGAATGGTGGTATAAGGCCATTTCGCATGAACACAAGACAGTTTCTATGATCAATTGTCTCCTTGGGACATTTATGATGCTCCCAAGGTGTTGTTTTCTGTTTTGTTCTTTGAAATTGTGTAAGTCACGCACGATGAACCACCAGTGGTCACCTGGAGAAGCCGTGTCCAGTCCCTTCTGGTGAGAGGATCAGGCAAAGACAGTGTCGTCCCCAGGAGTTTCCCCTTACTCCCCACCCACTTTGCTGGCCTTCTGCTTCCGGATCACAAAAGACGAGCCCACACAGGGACATCCTGGCTCACCCTCGGCTCAGCCATGTAGCTCCCCATCTCAGGGTGCTGTGGTTTGGGTCCCGAGTGTCCCTCAAAGGCCAGTGTGGAAGGCGTGGGCCCCAGCTTGGTGCTGTTGGGAATGGTGGAATCTTTATGAGGGGGCCTAGTGGGAGGACGGCAGGTCTCTAGGCACGGGCCCCGAGAGGTCCTGGGCCCTTTTACTTCCTGGCCACCACCAGCTGAGCAACTTCAATCCACCCCACGCCTCTGCTGTGAGTGGCCTCCTCAGCAGAGGCCCCAAAGCAGCAGCAACCAGTCACGGACTAGAGCCTCCAAATCCGTGAGTCCACGCAAACCTACCCTCTTAGCTGATTATCTTAGGTGTTTGGTGACACTAACAGGAAGCGCAAGGCGTGGGGCTGTGAGGGGGGGTTTCCAGGGCTTCCCCTCTGCCTCCTCTACTGCCCAGTTGCTGCCCAGAAGTCGCCTTCCATTCAACGTGCTCTGTAGGTTTCAAAGAAATGCCTCAAACTTGACCACTTTGGACCACTCTCTGCAGCTGCGTGAGACAAGTGGGGACCACCCTTCTGCAGGTGAAGGAGCCCTGCTTCTTAGGGTCACATCGTCAATAGGTGAACCTATGGGTGTGCATCCTGTGGTCCCAAACACCCGTGGAAGTGTGCAACAGCACCATCACAAAGGAGGGAAGGCAACGCCCAGGTGCAAGTTAGGCAGAACTTCCCCAACCTCCTCTCCGGGCCCCGGTTCCCTTCCCTGGAGTGCTCTTGCTGCTCCATAGGTGCCGGGGAGGAGGCATCCCAGGGGGGTGACTCGCCCTTTGGCTTCCAGTGCTAGAGGCCAGAGGGTGAGTGATAGTGGGGAACTTGGATTTTAGGATGTGGCTTGTGCCAAGGGAAATGAGGAGGCCTCTGCGTGGGGAACCCAGCGGTCATCTTAGAAGGCCTCACTGGGCGCCACTGAGCACCTGAGCACCTACGGCCTTCCAGGGCGTCCAAATGTATGCACTGACGCAGGTGGAGATGCATGGGCTTGCTCTGCCTTTCCCTGCACTTTTCCATATTGTGAAATTTTCCCTAACACAAAGGTAACCCAAAAGGAATCCACACCAACTGGGCTGAGAAAGAAAGTCCCCTACAGGATCTAAGCAACTCTGCTTCGGAGGAAAACACCCACCCTGGGCTTCAAATTGCATCTGAGGACAAGCAAGCCTTCGTCTCGTCACCCATCCCGTCACACGCTTGCTGTTCCCTAGTTCCTGCTGTGCATCCCATTCCATCCTTCCTCCTGGAGCAGGTCAGCCTGAGGCAGCACCTAGAGCCATTGGCAGTGCTTCTCAGAGCTGGGAGGACCACCCATGACACTCTCACCTCTCTGACAGAGCCACGAGAGGGAGGTGAAGGAGGCAGAGGCAGGCCAGCGCCCAGGGCAGCCTCCTCAGGATGCCTGACAGGCTCAGCTCGAGCACGGATCCCCTGCACACCCTGCTCCCCTGCAGCTCATTGAAACACCCCTGATCGATGGCAGGTTCCCAGCAGCCTTGCTGGGGCTGTGGTGAAGAATTCCTGCTAGGATGGTTTGAGCAGAGCAAGTCTGGGGGACCACGTGGCTGGGCCTCCCACAAGCTGCTGCCTCCATTCCCCAGCTCCCTGAAAGATGGATGATAGTAGGGCCTGTGTTTCCCAGCAGGGTCTGGTGACAGCTGGGGCCAGGGTGGCTGCCGTCCAGAGCCGTGGGGTGAGATAAGGTCTGCAGCTGGGCAGCCATCCTCTTCACCCAGCTGGAGCTTGGGAGAGTGGAGGCTGAGGGGGGCTGGCGGCTCCCCATCTCACCCTCCTCCTCGCTCATGAACAGCCCTGCCTGGGGGTCTCTGGCTTCCCTGAGGTGTTTGGCACTCTTAGCTCACCTCTCGGGGTTTCCTGCCCAGATTTCATGCTGGAACTGCACCACCAGGCACCAGTTGTTCCAAAGGTGGTCATGAACCAAGCACCTGCATGGCGTGGCGGGGAAGCAGGAGGAAGTGTGTGGAAGAGAGGGAGGGGCGGCCTCCCCTGCAGGCAGTGAGCTGAGGCATCTGCATCCATAAGAAAGATGGATTGTCGACTCGGCTGGGCACCCGCGTCCAACATGCAATTATGGCTGTGCACCTGCTGCCTGCCCCAAGTGCGAGAACACAGGTGTGGACCTTGGGTCCAAAGGCAACCCTTTAAGCCACATCAGCCTAAAGATGCCAGTGGCTTTCCGGGGGTTGAGAGGCTGCAAGAGCAGGCTGTGCGGAGCCCTACCATTGCTCTTTCACCCAGGGGCACCTTCTTCATCCTAGGGGCCCTTCAGCATGGAGGGCTGCCCCCTGTGTGCTGGGTCCCGCCTGCACCTTGGCCCCTTTCCCCTGTGCCATGTGATGGGGGGAAGGTCGGAGCTGCTGTGTCCTCCAAGGGACCCTTTCTGACCCCCACCCTCCATCTCAGCAGGAGGAAGGAAGGTGCTGTGAAATATGTGGAAGGCAGACACCCTCCGGGCGGCCCAGCAACATCTGTCCTTCTGTCCATCTTCCAAGGGGCACCTTCCAGTCACCCTTTCCAGCTTTATGCATATCCTCTCTCCCTCTTTCCTCTCTCTCTCTCTCTCCCTCCCGCCGCTCTGTCTCCATCTCCCTCTCCCCTCTCTGATCCCTCCCTATCGTTGTTCTCATCCCACTGTATATTGCTGCAGGTTGCATGTCTTTCTTACCCACACTAGCGGCAATGTGATGAGTGACTGGGCCCCTAAGGCGGCCTGTGCTGGACATCTGCTCCCCATCCCTCCCCCGATCAACTGCCTGTTTCAGTATCAACTGCAGATACAACAGGTGAACCAAGCGGTCGGCACCCCCTCCATGGAGTTCGTGGCTTAGTCGGAGGAGAAAGCGACAAACCAGGAAGAGACCACGATGGCTTCAGATGATACCAAGCACTCTGAAACACTGCAGCAGCCGAGCAGGGGAGCAGCGGTGAACTGAGGCCAGGTGGGCTGGAGGAACGCCCCAGGAGGTCTGGGGCACCAGGAGGCTGAAAGGTGCAGAAGGCAGTGGGGCCAGGATGAGGCAGGAGACAGGCGTGGGGAGAGGGGCCAGGCCCCCAAGACACCTGTGCTCACAGACCTGCTGTCCCAGCCCGATGCCCCAGGAGGAAGACCCCATCATCACACACAGGGTAACTCACATGGCTGCTCTGGCAGCTGGTGGAGACAGCACCCCCACACTCTCCCCCTGCGCTGCACAGACCCCTAGCGTGCACAGAAACCCACATGGCCAAGTCACCATGCAGTGGCTGAGACACACATGGACTGTGCACCCAGTTGCCCTCTGCAGGCTGTGGAGGCGGCAGTAGGCAGTTAATTTGGGTATCACTTGCCCACACAAAGGCCCTGGATATGGCCCAGGAGCACCTGCCCCCACTGTCTGCCACCAGGTGCCTCATAATGGCCACAGAGTGGGGAATCTGGAAAGTCATTCTGCAAGGAAGTCAGTCGGGGAGCCAGAGCAAGAGGGATGCAAGAGCAGGCCGTGCTGGCCAACGCTGTTATTTCTCCCTGGACTCCACGACTCTGCCAGGAGCCTGAGTGCAGGGCGACCACAGCCACGCTGGGCCCAGTGACCTTGCCACTGGCAGTTAGCAGCTCCCATGGACCATAATGAGGGCTCGTCACCCCGGCATTAGCATTACCCACCCCTGAGCAGTCCTGGCTGTCACGAGTAATAGGTATCATGAGGAGCCAGGCAGGAGTGAGCCTGCCAGTGTTTTCTGAAGACTTGGTTTTCTGGTGACACGTCAAGACTGAGATGCCCTGGTCACTCCCAACAAAAGGAAGACCGGGGGTCACACAATTATCGGATTTTATTTATGATGGGAGCATCTGAGCTTTCTGAGTGCCGTCATCATGCGGGTGTAACTGACAGAGGCATCAATCCATGGCCCGCCCTGGAGACACCGGGCTAGAAGATGACAGCAGCGATGTTTCCATCAGGAATTTAAAAATCATAGCAAAGTGACCGACAGAGAAGACACTGCCGAGTTCCCAAGCCCTGTGATCTGCTGTAAATGTATGAGAAAACAACTTCATGATAAAAAGAGCTAGGGGAATATGGATGCCTGGCCTCCAGACTCGGGTGCTGCTGACACTGCTCTTCTGGGCACACACCTTGAGTCCTGAGGGCCAAGATCACAGCATTGCAGTTCCCCTCTCTTCCAAAGCTCAGGCCAGGTGAAGGCAGGCCCTCCACACTAACTCACAAACTAAACAAGTTCAAACTAAACCAGTGGGTTTAAGGTAACAGGAGTCAAGGAACTAAGATCTTCATGGGAACTAGGTGAGTTACTTCACCTCTCTGTGCCTCACTGTCCTTATCCATGAAATAGAAACAGTCATAGCGTTCACCTTGTGCCAGGATCATGAGGCTTCCATGATATAACAGGTATAACCTGAGCAGCGTCTTACTCTGAATAAGCACACTGTAGATGCCAGGTGAGGGGATGAATGTTGATGAAAAAATGGAGCCATAAGAATGATTACGGTGCTGATGGTAGTAGTGGTAACAGTGAGAAGAGTAATCACAAACATGATGACAATGACAATAAGAGTGTCATCTTGATGGTGACGATGGTGATGAGCGTCATGATGGTGGTGGTGGTGGTGGTGGTG
Organism: Pedetes capensis; assembly: GCA_007922755.1. Classification (NCBI taxonomy): domain Eukaryota; kingdom Metazoa; phylum Chordata; class Mammalia; order Rodentia; family Pedetidae; genus Pedetes; species Pedetes capensis. The sequence goes on from VMDO01007911.1 coordinate 83,546, forward strand.
GTGGTGGTGATGGAGTCATGTCGATGGTTGTAATGGTGACAATCATGGTGATGATGGTGATGACAGTGAAAGTGATGGTGATTGGTTATAAGGGTCAGGATGGTGATGGTCATGCAGGTGATGATAGTGTTCGTGCCATGGCTGGGATGATATGAAGGTGATGGTGATGGTGGTGATGAAAGTGATGGTGGTGATGATGGTGGTGATGGTGCCTTGTTGATGGCTGTGATGATAATGAGGTTGATCATAGTGGTAAGGATGGTTATGATGATGGCAATGATGGTAGTGGTGGTGGTAGTATCACATGGATGATGGTGATCGTGGTGGTGGTGCTGGTGGTGGTGGCAGTGATAGTGACAGTTGTGGTGGTGGTGATGGTGTGGTGACGGTAGTAATGGTGATAGTGGTGCTGGTGATGGTGGTGGTGACAATGGAGGTGACAGTGGTGATTGTGATAATGGTGCTGGTGATAGTGGTAGTGATGGTGGTGGTAACAATGGTTATGGTAGTGGTGGTGGTAATAGTGATGGTGGCAGTGACAGTGATTCTGGTGATGGTGGTGGTGATGGTGGTGGTGATGGTGGTGGTCATGGTGGTCATGGTGATAGTGGCAGTGACAATGGGGACAGTATCACGCTGATGGTTGTGATGGTGATGAGGGTGACCATAGTGATGGTGATGGTGGTGATGAAGATGATGATGGCTGTGGTAGTGGACACAATGGTGGTTATCTATATTTAGTGAAAGTAGCTTATGCCCATAAAGAAGTGGATGATCCCATCCCTTGTCTCTAAGAATAGGTAGTGAGCATGACCTAGAAGGAACTGGAGAGTACAAAGCCAATAACTGCACAGAGGAGTCACCTGAGGCAGAGAGAAGTGGGTCTACAAGGCACAGATCTGCAAAAGGCCAGCATTTGGGGGGCATGCCTGGAGCCTGTGGTGCATGAACTTGAGCCCCCTCGGGGCAGACATGATGCAGGCTGGCCTTTCACATCAGCTGGGCCTGCAGCTGCTGGCCTTTCTCCAGCCACCACAGGAAGAAGCAGCTGCCAGAGCCTGGAAGAAAAGGATAATCCTGGGAATTCTCCCCGGGCTGTGGAGCTTGATTTATTGGTTTGGCTCTTTGCATACATTTCTTGGAGTTGATTTATTGAAGGTTATTTATTCTGCTTTGTCACAGCAGTCATCACACAACAAGACTTCCTTCCCAGCCAGGTGAGACATTCCAGGCCCCCTGCCACCACGGACCTGCAGAAATGATCTTTCTAGAAATCCAGGCACTCAATAACACTGGCAAGGCTTTTTAATTTATTTATTTTTAAAATTCAGCTCCTCTTTGTTTCAATCCAACATACTTTAAATTAAGGAATAAACACCCCTCTTTATGAAAGAGAAAATCAAAGAAATTGCAAAAACATTACTGCAAGATCAAAATCAAACACAAAACCCTCACGAAGCTGTCTTTGACATGTTATAGACAGGTGAGGTGAGTTTAATATGCATTATGATTATCTGGTCAGCTTGATGGCTACATATGGCTTGGAAAATACATGGCTGTATTTGGAGAGAGGAAATGAAAGGAAGCCAACCATCAGGGAGGTAGCTGGACCTATGGAACACACAGTATCAATGCAACATTGCAAAGGACTCACAAGGAAAGAACAGGATCTGCCCATCAGCAGATAAACCCTTAAAAAGGCAGAGGACATCGGGGAGCATTCTGATGTTGATTCTGCTTAATTAAAGTACATGTTTTCTACATATAGATATATGAGATATTTTTTAAAGCTTAGACAAATACACAGACGTTAGCTTTATTAGAAAGCTCAGCTATCTTTTTTAAGAAGAGAACTTATTCATCTCTTGCTGTGTCATGAAATTTTTTTCAGTACTTGGGGGTTGAACCCAGGATCTCACACATGGTAGGCAGATAGTGCTCTCCCACTAAGATGCACCTCCCAATCCCCTGTTTTTATTTTTATTTTTTATTTTGAGACAGAGTCTCGCAAATTTGCACAAGCTGTCTCTGGCTTGGAACTAGTGATCGTCCTCCCTCAGCATCCCAAGTGACTGGGATTACAAGGGTGCCCCTCAGTACCCAGCTAAATTGTTATAAGCAATGTATAAAATTACCTTCAGGCTATGTGTATGAGGTATACAGGAAACACAATTTCATATTTAGATATGAGTCCCATCCCCAAGACACCTCATTATGCATGTACAAATACTCCAGAATCCTAAAAAAAAACAGAAAAAATCCAAAATCGGAGACATTTCTGGTCCAAAATTTCAGGTAAGGGAAACTGAGCCTGCATGCGATGCTCATCCTGAGGTCTCCACTGACAGCAAGCCAAACCACAGCACAACAGATCGCCTTTCGCAATTGTGGCCCTCGTTAACTCTTTAGGTGCCAAATTGGAAAGCTGAAGGAAATAGTTTAGGACAGACTCTCCTTGGGCTCCCTCCCATGTGATGAAGAGTCACCTTGCCCTTTCAAGTATACGCTATGGCTTGGACACACTGGTCCTTCTGCGAGAACAGTTAACTTGCCACATGAGGAAGTTGGCACCCAGGTAAGAAAAAAAGCTGGCAAGCTGGCTGGGAGCCAACTAGAGGGAGCAGCACAGCATATCTTCTGCCTGCCAGGCAGAGTGAGGAGGCAACTGTCTGCACACCAAGGACAGAGCCCACCTGGGAAAACAGCCCTGGGTCAATCCTGGATGGCTGCAGCAGCAAAGTACCCCAGACTGGGTGGCTTAAACAACAGACTCCCATTGTCTCAGTCCCGGAGGCTTGGAAGTCCAGGGTAAAGACAACCGCAGGGCTGTCTCCTCCCGAGGGCGGTGGGGGAGAGCCCATCTCAGCCCTCAATTCTGTGGTTTGTAACAGCATTTGACGAACTTTGGCCTGTGAAAGGCTCTGTTTCACTCCCACCTGGAACACTTGCTCTGTGAAATTCTGTGTCCAAGTTTTCCCTGGAAAAAAGACATTGATCACAGAGGACTGGGGCTTGCCCTGCTCCAGTATAACTTCAATCTAATTAGCTCTGCAGCCAGCCCCTTCCTGAATAATGTCACATGCCGAGGTACTATGGGCAAGGACTTCATGACAGAAGGCTTTTTAGAACCCTAAGAAGTTCATTGGAACAAACTCTGCACTAAAATCTGCATCATTCACTATCGTAAAAAAAAAAAAAAAAAAAAAAAAACAGCACATTGCACCAAAATAGCTCAATAAATATCTATGAAGTATAATAAGTCAAATATTACATAAAGTATGTCATTTATCATCCATTAATGTATTAAGTATATATTGACTTCTTACGCTGGCCAGAGCCAGGTGCTAGAAATACAACAAAGAACGAGGTAGGAACATATACACCCTTGAGGGCTTTCAGCAAATGGAGAAAGTCACCATTAAGTAACTGTATATATCAACAGGCTATCAATCACCCAGTGCTAAAAATCTAGGCTATCACGAAATGGGAGCTAAATATTTTTTAAATGTAAATTCTCCCCGTTTGCCTACTTCCAACCAAATTCCTACAGTAATGTTTTCTGAGAAAAGAAAAAAAGGAAAAAAATCTACTTCTAAATTTCACTGGAAGAATAAGCATCAGAAATAAAAATGCTGAAGAGATGCACAATGAATGTGTCAGATATGTTTCGTGTGACACAGCAGTGTGGTAATGGCCGAGCAAGATGAAGAGTCCAGGAGACCATGTGTTGTTTCTCTTTCTGATCTTGTGTGCGTTCACTTAAAATAATTTTCTCTAATTCCATCCATTTTGCTGCGAATGACCCTATTTCATTTTTCTTGATTGCTGAATAGTATTCCATTGTGTATATATACCATAGTATTTTTATCCATTCTTCTGTTGAAGGGCACTTTGGTTGATTCCATATCTTTGCTATTGTGAAAAGCGCTGCATTGAACATGGAGATGCAGCTGTCTCTGTGGTATGATGACCCATCTCCCTTTGGGTAAATTCCCAATAGTGTTATAGCTGGGTCATATGGTAGATCTATTTTTAGTTTTTTGAGGTACCTCCATATTGATTTCCATAGTGGTTGCACCAATTTACACATGTTCTCACTCATATGAGGGAGCTTACTCAAAATTACAAGAAGGAAAAATCTTACTCAAAGGTCAGACCATAATAAAAGGGGGGGAGGGAAGATAAGAATGAGGTCAATATAAATGGACTAGAAATCGCATGTAATTGTTCTAACAAGATAAAAACAAAGACCACTACAGGAAAAGTTTCTATCTTAAACAGAAATGGAACCCAAGGACATATAGAAAAATACTACATAGTAAAAGATAGAGAAGACTTGG